>RJWJ010003713.1:0-83173 GCA_004363605.1 Indri indri | reverse complement strand
CAGCCAACACTCCCCACACACACAAGTCGCCGGTCTTAACCCCCCCACACCGCCCCCTTCAACTACCCAGCTCGCCTCGCTTCCCGACTCTCCCCACTACTAACCCCCACTACAGGTCCCTCTACCGCAGACAATACCCAGACCCTCTCTGCTCCCCACAACTACCTGCCCACCCCTCTAACAATCACCGGGCTATCCTCCGGCGGCAACTACTTGGAGCTCCGGCACCGCAGCCACAAACTCCCCCACCTCGGCGAACTACCGGGCCCCTCACTCAGTTCTCTTATTCGTCTTCCCTCCTCAACAACTCTCCGGCCCTCAGATTCCCCCAGCTCCAGGGCCCCAACCTGCCGATGGCCCTTTCTGCCCCTAACCCCCGAAACTCCGGGTTTCCAGCTCCTATCCTCCGCTCCCCCTCCACTCACACACACACAGTGTCTGATCTCCAACTACCTCAACCCAGTCTTCCACTCCTCTTTCTCCAAGGTCTCTCAACTCGTCGCTCTCCCACCTCCAGGGCCAGGCCCCCGACCCCCTCCCTATATTCCCCCGCTGGCCTCCAGGGCTCGACCTCCAAGTTTGCCAATTGATTTCTCGCCCACCCCCTGCCGGCTTAGTGCTCGGTGCCGGTCGAGAGCTCACCTTCGGGACTGGGCTCCGCCATGGCTTCCAGCATCGCCCCCTCCCCTCCTCCCGGTCCGGCGCCCCCCTCCCCTGAGCCGGGGATCCCAGTGCCGCCTCTAGTGCTCTGGTGCTCCTACTGCTTCGCTCCACAGAAGTATCCACCTCAGCCTGGTCGAGACTCAAGTCCGCTAGCCGCTGCCGCCACCTCCCTCTACCACTGCCTCCCGCACTCCCGGACCGGGGCCCCCTCCCCCCGCGCCGCCGGCCGCCTGCTCCCTCCTCCTCCTCTTCTCTCTTCCCTCCCTCCTCTTCTCTCCCCCACCCTCCGCCAGCGCCGAGGCGCAATGCACCAAGGGGTGTGTAGTTCGTCCGGGGACAGCGGAAAGAGGACTGAATGAACCTCTAGAACTTCAGTTCCCAGCAAGCCATATGTTGGCGCAGGCGCGGTACAGCGCTCCCCTCCCCCGGGGAGTGGCGGGGGACTGGGAGCAAGACGATAGAGCGGAAGAGCACGCGCAGGCCCCTGGGAAATGTAGGCTGGGCGGGACCAAGAAAGAAGAGGAAGAAGCGATTAGAGCTCTCGGCCACCATACTGCCTCTTTCTGCATAGTCTTTCTCCCCGCCGGGGACCGCCCCACTTCCGGCCAGTCGGAGAAATGATTGTCGGGACATGAAGTTCTCCTGGTGATAATGGCGCCCTCCTCCCAGTTTTCTCCCTCCTCAGATTCCACTCCACTGGATCGCAGACGCCGGCACAGCCTGGCTAAGTAACATGCAACTGAAAACAGTCCTTTTACCAGCTCCCACACACGAAAATCTTCTCCTCTTTAATCCAAAACGTTATAACAAATTTGGATGGCTAAATTTGACTGGCTTTAAAAAATAAAAATAAAAAACGAATTCGGATGTTTTTATCTAAAACAGGTACTTTCAAACATTCTTCTGCAGGAACCCATTGTAAAAAATAGAATTTTTTATATCAATTTTTTTTTTTTTTTTTTTTGAGAGAGTCTTACTCTTTTTGCCGGGGCACTCGGGGCTAGAGTGCCGTGGCGTCAGCCTAGCTCACAGCAACCTCAAACTCCTGGGCTCAAGCGATCCTTCTGCCTCAGCCTCCCAAGTAGCTGGGACTACAGGCATGTGCCACCATACCTGGCTAATTTTTTCTATGTATTTTTAGTTGTCCGATTCATTTCTTTCTATTTTTAGTAGAGACAGGGTCTCGCTCTTGCTCAGGCTGGTTTCGAACTCCTGAGCTCAAACAATCCACCCGCCTCAGCCTCCCAGAGTGCTAGGATTACAGGCGTGAGCCACCAAGTCCGGCCCTATATCAATATTTTTAACATTAAGTTCTATATGTGTATTTTATATACACATATATAGGCTGGGCGTGGTGGCTGACGCCCGTAATCTTACACTTTGGGAGAGGGAGGTGGGAGGATCGCTTGAGCCCAGGAGTTCCACATCATCCTGAGCAACATAGCTGAGCCCGTTTCTACAAAAAATAGAAAAATTAGCCAGGCATAATGGCGAACACCTGTAGTCCCAGCTACTCAGGAGGCTGAGGCAGGAGGGTCACTTGAGCCCAGAAGTCTGAGGTTGCAGTGAGCTATGACCCCATTGCACTCTAGTCTGGGCAAAAGAGTGAGACCCTGTCTCAAAATAAATAAATAAATAAATCGATAAATAAATAATATTTCATGAAACGATACTCAGAGTGTTCCATTTCATCACAACAAAATCACCCCCTTTACAGAGACGGGGAAAAGCCCAACGTGAACAGAATAAACCAAAGTATACTTCTATCCCTCCAACCTGTACCTATTCCTCCTCTTTCCCCACCACTGAAGCCCATGACGCCTCCACGAAACTAAAATACAAAAGAGTGAGGGGGCAACACAAGGCAAAATTCAGTTCAGCTTGGTGGTTTCCTCTTTATTGATGTGCCTCCTACCTTCCCCCCACAATTTCCATCCCTTCCAACTACCCCCAAAAAAGAAGGTAGTGAAAGGAAGGGATTGTTGGGGTTCCAAGCCCCTAGGGCAGTTAGAAAGGGAACAGAAACCAAAACAATCACTGGATGTGACTGACATTGACAATCAAGAAGTCTAAAGCAGAATGGGAAAGATGGGCAGAGAAAGGGGAAGAAAGGAGAAAGGAGAGGTACAAGAGGCCATCTCCTCCATTACCCCTCCTTCTAAGAGGAGCTGGAGAGAAGGACTTAAACATTAAGAAGTGCAGGTCCTGAAGAAAAGAGGTGGTGTTTCAGCCTGAAGGAGGAGGAGGTCAGGGAAGAGGGGCCACCTCTCTCTTTGTAGAATGAGAACCGCCCCCCTCCCCCACCTCAGGGGCAGCAGCTTCACAGACCGTAGACACTTTCATCACTGTAGGCAATGTATAGAAAGAAGTCTTCTTCATGGTGTTCCTGGGGTGAAAGAGGAAAATGGTTTTCAGGCAACCAGGCTTCAGTTACTTGAACCAACCACCAGCCAGACACGTTATTTTTGAAGACCTCCAAAACCAATGCCTGAGTCTCTCCGTCACTGACTCCATGCGTGAGCAATCAAGCAGTATCATTCCTACAGCAACCCTGAGCAAAAGATCTCAAAGTGTCCTCTGCTGCCTTGGAAAGGGGAGGAGGACCGGGGGGAGTACTGATCAAAACGGTTCCTCCAGTTCACTGTTCTCTTCCCTTCTCTCTACTTCCAATGTTCTATTTAAACCCCCAACCCAGAACTATCACGAAATTTTAAGACAAGCTACCCAGCTAGTCCAAGAACTGCTGACCTAACACTTTGTTTCCCTCAAGATGTTCCAAGACTCCTCTCCGAAGCCTCCACTACTTCCTAGTTGCCATACCTGGTATAGCTGACCCATCGTGGCACTGGTAGGTGGAATGACATTGTTGACAAAGAAGAACAAGGCATCCTCAGCTCGGAGATGAATTCGCTTCCGGATCAGGAAGTAAAACTGACCAACTGCCAAAGATACAAGGTACAAGAAAGTCACAGAGATCATAAATACCTTCAAAGGAACAACTGCTAGGTGGAGCCTCCTCCCACAGATTCTACTCCCACCCACAGAAAGCAAACCTGGCTCTTGGGTCAGGTTCCCACCTGTGAGATCAGAAGGCACCAAGTATTTCTTTTTGTCCAGATCTCCTATTCGAGCTTTGGGAGCCTTTTCTACTATCACCTGATAAAGGAAAAATGAAAATTAGGAAACATAAGGAGTACAACCCTGCAGCTCCACCTGTCAAGAATTCAAGCAACAATATTCCTAGTACCTAAATCTACCCCAGACTAATTTCCCTTTGTCTCTGCACACGCGGTACAACAGAGTGTCAGAGATCCTGACCCTACCGACTGTAGCTACCTGAATAAATATCCAGGATCAATCCCTGAATAGGGCGCCATAATAAACAACTCTATTAATCAAAGATGACTTGTCTGGGCCAACTAGAGCTTCAACCTCGCAATCCTAGTTAACTGGGGGGTTGACCATGTGAAGCTCAGGCTGTCAAACTCCCTAAGGCCTCCACTCACACGAATGCCAAGGTTTCTCTCTCCCGTCCACATCCCCTCATCCTCCGCTCTATCGCTACCCCACTGCTTTCACCCCCGGTCCCAGGGACAGCAGTTTCAGGCTCGCTACCAAGCCCACTACAGCCGGCAGCCTGACCCCCGCGCAGCCAGTCCTGGACCCAAACCCAGGCTGTGGCGTCAGCGTCCCGAGTCCTTGGCCCTGGCTACTGTTCTCACCGGGACCCGGTCCGGGTATTTCTTTCGGATTTTCTCGCCCTCAGAGCGGCGCTTCTCGAACGGATGCTCCTCTTTGTACACGAACTTCATCCTCCCGGGAACCGGGCTGGACCGGGCTGGGCTGCGGGAACCCGGCGGGGGGGGCCGGGACGGGGGGCGGTGGCGACGCCGGCGACGCGCGGGCGGATTCAGCGGAGCGATCCACGAATTTGCGCCACTTCCCTATTCACCAACCCCGCCCCCGGCCATCGGGGGCAGCCTAACCTGCCAAGATACGCCCGTAGCCCAGCCGCAGTAACGCTGCTAGCGTAGCACCACCCACTGACCGCCCCTCTCACGCCATCGGCGTAATCGCTTTGGCATCAATTTGGGAGCTACGCAAGCGACGTAGCAAAGGTGGCTGGCCTTTGCTATTGTCGAAAATAACTGAAAACCCATTTTCCGAACTTCCGCCCCACACCCCCGAAGCTGGGAATGAAAAGAGGTAAGAGATGATAATCATGATATGACTTGGTTCGCCAAGTTCTTTTCGGAAATAACGTAGAAGAGCAGAGACAATTACAAGATTAGCTATTCACGAAACGTGTTGCTACGCTGAAGGCGGCCGTTGACACCAAAACAAAATAGTACCGAAGTGGCTGAGACGGTCTCCAGAAATACGAGGTCAAAAAAGAAACAGATGTTTGGAGAGACGTATAGAACGCTAAGTTCCAGGAGGAGTGGACCCATAGTGACTGCAGAGGAGGTCCGAAAAGTAGGAACTACGCCAGCGCGGAGGAACACTTTCAGGATTTGTATGGCCGAATCATGTGATCGCAGAGGAGGGCGGAGCGTCACGTGGCGGGTACAAGGATGTAGAGCCGGCTTCGAGGAGGAAGAGTAGGAGGGCGCTGGGGAGGTGGAGCCCGCAGGGCGAGAGCCGGGAGGGAGGCCGGCCCCGCCCGAACAGTGGCGGTAGTGGGCACCAGCCGCCTGGGGGCAGCGCCCGCTTAGCCTGTCCACGTCAGTCCTGCAGGCCAAGCCCGGTCTTTCTCCAACTATATGCCCTTCGGGCGTCCAGATTTTTCTTTTCATGCTTCTATAGCCCATGGCTCTCTAAAGGTGTCCTTCCACTCCCCACCAGGGCGCCCATCCTATCACTCAGCCCTTGCCGCCAAAGCAGAGTTTCAGCACTCATTCCCATACTCAACATCATCATTCCCCTTACCCCTTAGGTCCAACAACAGTCTCTACCCCCTGTGCTTCGGGGACAGGGTGGATGTGAACAAAGTCCCCTCCCTTCATTTCCCAAAACCCCAGAGAAGGATCTAGGGCAGCTTTGGTTTCAAAGTTATAATGCATGGTTTAAAAGAGAGGAAAGGAAAAAAAGACAAAGCTGGTTACAGATCTGAGGAAATCTAGGGAGAGAAAAAAAGAGGGAAAGTAAGGGGAGACAAATTTGGGGAAAGTCCAGTGGCCCAAAATCCCAGTCTCCCACCCACAGCCCAGACCTTGGAGCAGGAGTGAAGAACTGGATCAGTTTTGTACAAGAGTTTTTAAAAAATCAAATCACAACAAAGCTGACTTGGCTTCTCTTTGAGCCTCCCGGATCACCGTCCGTCTGTCTCTCACTCTGGCCAGTCCTGCCTCTCCACCACAGACATTGTTCCGGCTCTCCTAGACCTCCGCCTGTGTCCCAGTCTGGAGTTTCCATGGAGTGTGAACACGAAGTTAGAGTGAGGCTGCTTCAGAGTCCGGCCCACGTGTCCATCCAGACTCCAGGTGGAGTGCAGGGCTCCCAGGGCAGAGAGGGTGGGAGGGGCAGACCCTGCCCCGGCAGTCCTCACATTGGACAGGGCATCAGCCGGCATCCCAAGGGCTCGCCCTCCCTTTCCCCCCCACCCCAACTCAGGTGGAGGGGGAGCAGCTGTCACCAGAGCCTATGTTGGTGAAGGTTTCGGCTCAGCACAGAACGGACATCAGCGGTGAACCTGGGATGACAATAACTTGTGTTGGTAGAGTACCTCATAGTTGCTATGCTCACAACACTAGTGTAAGGCGGCATCAATGGAGATGTGGGGCTGATGTTATCTCCATTTTCACATGATGAGAAAGGTTCAACGTCCCCAAAACCCAATAGCTAAAAGTGATGAGCTCTGGAGTAAAAAGACCTGGGTCCAAATGCTAAGTTCTTAAGGGAAGAGAGGTAGGTAAATAAAACAGGACAAATTTTGTTTATTCCCTGTTGGGATCCCCCACCTCCTCCTTTCCTCAGAAAGCCAAGTGTCTAGAGCCCACTTCCCTTACCTGAGGGCATCCAGCATCGGGAGCAGGTTGAGAAGGGCTGTATCACTGGGGTCACTGAACCAGGATTTGATGGGGATGGCATTGTCTAGAGTGTGTGAAAATGCAGATGAGAAGAAACAAAAGATTAAAGAGAGACTAGATGTTTTTATATACCTCCCCCTACCCAAAGTCAACCTCAGTAAAACCTTCCTGATTTGTCCTCCAAAATAAAATTACATTTTTTTTTTTTTTTTTGAGACAGAGTCTCACTCTCTTGCCTGGGGCGAGTGCTGTGGCATCAGCCTAGCTCACAGCAACCTCAAACTCCCGGGCTCAAGCAATCCTACTGTCTCTGCCTCCCGAGTAGCTGAGACTACAGGCGTGCACCACCATGCCCGGCTAATTTTTTCTATATATATTTTTAGCTGTCCAATTAATTTCTTTCTATTTTTGGTAGAGACGGGGTCTCCCTCTTGCTCAGGCTGGTCTCGAACTCCTGAGCTCAGGATGATCCGCCCGCCTCAGCCTCCCAGAGTGCTAGGATTACAGGCGTGAGCCACCGCACCCGGCCTCTAAAATTACATTTTAATCACCAGATCTAATATTAGTGTGAGGCTTCTAGTCTAATCTATTGCCACTGTGCCTCACTTGAAAAAAATTTGATGTAAGAAATCTGATTTGTGAAATGGACATATGGGGGGTGTCTCATTTGAAATAGAGAACTTGCATTTGGACCTATAATAAATCAGCAAATTCCAGCTCTCAAAGACCAAGGCCCCGGCCATCTGCCTCCTAGTTCCCTGCAGTCAAAATACCTTCTCAGATCCATGTTCTGGTCCTGCCAGACTCACCACCTTCCCCCATACCTGGATGGCTCCTGTAAGCCCCGGGGGAGTTATCCAGGATCACAATGCTGGAGAGGTCACTGTGGACCACAGAGAGGTCCTTGATGTAGCTGCCCAACTCCAAAGTGCAGTGCTGGAAGGCAGGGGATAATCAAGTATGCCTCCCTCATACCCCCTCCAAGGCAATTGCCCCAAACCCAGATCCCTCCCTGGTGGTCAACCTCCTGGGCTTCACTCTTAGACCTGTATTCTAGCCCCTTACTTGTCTGTAGTATCTCCTCTTGAGAATGCTTCTGCTATTGTCCAGTTTATCTGCCACAGCAGAGCCATAGATCTCCATGCTTGCTGTAAACACAACCAGCTCATACCACTGGCTCACCTGAAATAGATCGGGGAAGAGGGAAATGTCATATATCATGATCATTCATTTACCCATACAGTTCTTTCACTAGGACGCCAGCCTAGTCCTCCAAGCCTTCCATCAACATCAGTGTCTCTGAAGATGCAAAATTCTGAACCACCTCCACCCTCTAAACCTCCAAACTCAGTTTCTGAGGCATCCTATACCCTTAAGATTCAGAGATGCAAGAAAAAAAGAGAAAGATGCCTATGACTTACATCAGCACAACAAATCAACCCCAACTACTGAAAGCCATTCCCCTATCATCCTACAGCCTCCCCTCTCCAAAACTGCCTTTACCCATTTCTTCTTATCCCTCCAAATCCCCTAAATTCCCAGAGCCCTAAAACCATCACGAAGCTCCCTTTAGCTCCTGCAAACTTACCACTTCTAAGAAGAAATCCACATGGGGCCTCTTATGTACAAAAAACCGAACAGGATGTTTGTCTATTACCACCTGTAAAGGAACAAGGATGGGCTAGGGGAAGTCCTGAGCTCCACAACACAGGCCTAGAGGACACCTCAGCCAACCCTACCACCACCACCTGCTTCCCTCCTTCGGGCTGACACTAGTACCAGGGGATGAAGACCAGATGCTCTGGGACCAGAAAAGGGAGTCCAGGGCTGGGCAGAGTAACAGATGTAACCATATCATCACTCCCCACTCCCACACACCTTGAGGATGAAGTCAGGAGGCGTTCCAGGCCGGACTGTGGGCCTCAGGACCCCATCATGGTGGGAGTGAATAAGTGTCTCATCCAGATCCAGCACCAAGATCTTCCTCTTCACCTGGGCTGAACCACAATGGGAAGGGATAACACTGACTGACCTCCGGCCAGAGCTGGAACCCTACCTCACTTTAAAGGAGTATTCCTAGCCAGCATACTCACCTAGCCGATTCCGGGACACAGGAGATAAAGGAAGGATATCATATCGAACAGTTTGGTACTGAATTACCTAAGAATAGCAAGAGAGATGATTAGAACCCTTGACAAGGATGTCTTCCCCAGTAACAATAAGAGGTAGCATATATTGAACATTTACCATATGCACTGTGTTTGTGATTTACGATTATTTCATTTAATCCTCAAAACAACCCTAATAATATTATCCCTGTTTTAAGGATGAAGAAACCAATGCGTGGAGGGGTTAAATACTTTGCCTGAGGCCACACAGCTGCAAATTACCTTATTTTTCTCCCCAGTTAGAATGAAAACTTCATGAAAACATGGATTTTGTCTCAATCATGGCAGTATTCCCAGTGCTTAGAACACTGTAGCAAGGGTAGTCAGTTAATATTAATAGAATAGATGCAGTGGTGGAGCCAGGATTGTACCCATGCAGTCCAACCCAAGAACCTGCCCTCTTAACCATGATACGATCCTGCTATGCTGAACAAAGAAACACATGAGCCCCCCACCTTCACCCCAAGGATTCTTTGTGGCAACTTCCATCATCTCACATTGGGAACTGAGAGCCTGAGATTCCTTAGTAGACTGGGTAGGAGTTAGGAGAGGAGGTCCTTGGATTCCTCATGGGAACGGAGAATGAGGGAATCCAAAGGTTGTCGGGTCAGCTAAGTTCCTCTGGCTAGGGGCCACCAAACCTATTTTAACCAGCCACCTGTCCACATCTCTCTCCCCTAGCCAAGTCACAAGTTACAGAGAACCTCGGTCCTCTAACAGCCTCCTTATCCTGGTACCTAGGGCAAGGCAGAGAACACTGGAAAGCCCCACCTGCCAAGCTGACTGACAGGGCACGCAGAGGGCCAGAGTGAGTAAGGGCTGTGAGTGAAAGGTGAAGAAGGGACAAGGACGTCATCACCTCAGCCTTCCAGCTCTGCTTCTCCAACCTTTCTCTAGAGCCTCCTATTTTCTAATACTCAGATCTCCCCATGCAAAGCCTGGCAATTCCCTCCTCTGCTCTTTCCTTCTAAGGCACAGACAAATGCTCTTCAGTCCATCCCTAGGCCCCACAGCACACTAGAACCAGGCTCCCCTCTTGCAAATCAAGGGGCCCTCTCCCCCGAATCCCAAGGCATCCGCCCTTCTTTTCTCCCTGGGCCCTGATGAGGGCCGAAACAGCTCGGGTGTCCTGCCCTGCTATCTCGGGTTGCATATGCTGGGCATGTAGGGAATGCTCCAAGCATCTGCCAGAAAGGGGGTGGGGGAAGAAACCAGACTGGAAGGGAAGGGAGGACAAAAAGGCTGTGTGGTCAGTGCTGCCCAAAGGAGAGTAATTTTGGAGGTAACGAACCTGTGGATGGGCTGGAGCACTACTCTCTCCACCCAGAATACTGATGTGTTAGGGAGAGAAGGTCAGACAGAGAAGATGGCAGTCAACTCATAAAGAAAACCCAAGGAGCTAGCTAGCCCCAAGCATATCTCAGCACCTGACACCAAATTTTTCTTGGCTCCTAGCTCTTGTCACAGGGGAATACCCCTGCCTACAACCACAACCATCCTGAATAGTCCTAACCCTAAATCAGGAAGTGGAAGGAGTAGATTAGTAAAAAAAAGAAAAAAAGGAGGCCAGGCCCATTCCCCCAAATCAGTTAAGTCAACCACCACTACCACCCAGGGCTTTTTGGAAATTCCCTTGACCTATGCTGCCCCTACCTGGTTTTATTCTTTCAAATTTTACTGGGGTATGCCAAAGAGTACAGACTGAGAACCTCTGTACCCCAGCTCACTAAATTCTCTTTAGACTCCTTTAGAAGATTCTCCCCAGTGGTGATGAAAATACAAGAGCACATTCATTAAAATAATGTTAGCTTAAGGCGCTCTGACCTTGGAGAAAAGCTATGGGGGAGGGAACTCAGAGATGGTTGGGCACATCCGAAGTCTCCTCTCCCCTCAGTATCCCATATAATGCTAGGGTCTCCTGGAGAACAAGTGTGCCCTCACATTCAAGCCTTACAACTGACCAGCGCTGTCTTCTGACAGGGACACCCAAACTTTAATGTGATCCCTTGCACAACTAAAGCCTATCATAAAAGCATCATCTTTAGTCTCAGGGTCTCAATAAATCCAGATACCCACACTCAGACTATGATGTAAGTTTTCAGAGCCTTTTGGGGGAAGTACCCTTAATGGAAACTGCAGGGGTTTCTCCTCACCCAGGGCTTTTCTTAAGTTCTCATCCTTGTTTGTCACATACGCCCTCCCACCTACCTCCACCTTTACACCTGAGCCTGTCTCTCCCTGGTTATGAGACCAAAACACACGCACAGGTTCTAATAGAAGGGTCTTTCACAAGCTGACATCGACTGATCTGGCTGCCATCAAACAGGTGTTCCCCGCGTCTCCGTTTCTTTAGCAACAACTCCAGCTTTCTTAAAGCGCGCCCCACCCACCACCCTAGCCCCCAAGAGTTGCCAAATCCTGTCCCATCTAGGCCCATCAGAACCCCTCAGGTCTCGATTCTATTACAAGGGTCTCCTTCCTCCCCACCCCACGCCCCGTTTATGGTGCCCTAATTCTCCAGTGGGAAAAGCCCCCGGATTCCCTTCCTAGGCCCAAACACAGGCTTGGCACTTTATGAAAACCCGTGAGCACCGCGGACTGAGGTCCCCACCACCGCTAGTGCCCACCCAGGCTCACCGTGCGGATCTGCCTCCGCAAAAGGTAAATGAAGAAGCTCCAGAGCTTGGCGGCGAAGGCCACGAACGTGCGCAGCCCCAGCAGACACTGAGTCCGCATCATCCCGATGACCCCGGCACCGCCGGCCCCGGGGCCCCCGCGGCCCAGCTCCGCCAGCCCCCCGGGGGCAGCCCCCCGCCGCCGGGAGGGGGAACGGGGGCCCCGAGTGGCAGGAGAGGCTGCAGAAAGGGGCACGGAGCGGGCGGCTCAGAAAGCCACCCCTGACGAGGGAAAAGCCCAGCGGAACGGGGAGCTGGGGGACAGGCGTGGGCAGCCCACGGGGGCCCACATGGGCGGGGAGTGGCACCGACGGCTTCGCGAAGGTTGCCGGCCGAGATAGGTAGGGCTAGGAAGGGGTCCTCGGAGACCGGGAGGGAAGGGGATGGATAATTGGGGGAGGGGGCTGTGGGGGAGGGGGTTAGGGAGAAGGGAAGAAGGGAGAAGGGAGGGGGAGGGGAAGGAGAAAAGCGGAGAGTGGCTCGCTGCGCAGGCGCGCTAGGGGGCTGCCCGCGGGAAAGGGGCGGGCAGGGGTAGCGGCGCGCGAAGGGCCTAGGCAGCGGAGAACGGGCCTGCTAAGCGAAGGAGCGGAGAAGGAGGGGGAGGGGGAGCCAAAGGGGGCGGAGTGCTGGGCCGGAGCGGCCTCCCCCTCCCCGAGCTCGGGCGTCCTTTAGCTGCTGGGGAGCGGGGCTACAGCCTCTGCAGCTGGGTTTCCCACTCTGACAGGCGCCATTTTACTGCCCAGAGGGCTCCCACCTCCTCTCTTCCCCCCTCGTCTTCCCCTCTGACACTACTTCCGGTGGTGACGTGTATTCGCTTCACCAGGACTAATGTTCCCCCTACTCGGTCTATGGGGGTAGGGATAAGCAAAGCGGAGAACACTCCGAACAAGGCTGCAGTATCGCGCACGCGCTGAAGGGGGCTGCGGGGCGGGGCCTGGGGCGAAGCAGGCCCCTCCTCGAACGGCGTGAATGGGGCTAGGTGAACGCCACTTGCCCTTGTGGTCCGGACTGGGCGGGCGGGCTCCTCGTAGGACTTCCTCCCCCCCCCCCCCCGCCATTGACAACTGCCCCAACGGCTCTTCCCGCCCCAGTCGCGGTGATTGTGTAGACCGCGGGTGTGGTCCCTATGAATGTGCGGTAGGGCTTGAGAGGGTACCCTCCGTTAAGTTCCCCCGGGACTATTGAACGTAATCACCTCTCATTCCAGACTATGTTAGCTCTTAGTGGTGAAAGGAATCATGAATGCCCCGCCCCTTTCACCCGGAGGGGGCGGGCCATGGGTCATGACGCCATCAGGGGGCGCCCGAGGGGAGACCGGACACGAGTTGGAGATGTTGGACTCGCTCTTGGGCCTTGGCGGCCTGATGCTGCTTCGGGGTGAGAGCCGGCGGCACAGGGGTTCTGGGCCTGGCTCAGGGGGCGGGAGAGGAGAGGAAGGGCCATGGGTCACAGGCTAGGGTTGGAAGTCGCGATGGGTTCGTGAAGGCGGAAACCCCACTGCTCTCAACACTATCCTTCCCTCGCTCTCTCCAGATTCCGTGGAGTGGGAGGGGCGCAGTCTGTTGAAGGCGCTGATCAAGAAATGTGCACTCAGGTGAGTATCCCTCAGCGTCTCCCGGTTCTTCCCTGGAAAGGGAGCTTGTGCCGCACTCCCTGACCCTCCCCTCTCGCCTCTGCCTCAGTGGGGAGCAAGTCCACATCCTGGGCTGTGAAGTGAGCGAAGAAGAGTTTCGTGAAGGTTTCGACTCCGATGTCAACAACCGGTAAGTCCAAATTGTAAGATACTTCATTAGATGTGGGACCTCTGTTACTAAGGCGCTTCCTTTACAGCAACAAGCGCAGAACCTGCTATGTAGTAGCAGCTACTTAAATATTCATCGAAGGAATGAGTATGGATCTTTCAGAAGGCAAGAATTAGTAAGAGGAATGGAAGAGAGGTATTTGGGAAATCCAAGCAGAGATCATAGAAGTTGTACCTGATTGTAAATGGTCTTACAGAACACGAAAAGGAGTTTGGATTGTTGTCCTAAAGGCAGTAGGGAGTCATTTGAAAATTTGGGAGGAGAGTGATAACACCATATCCATTAGAAACACTAATCCATTGACCACGGTATAGAGAAAGGATTGGAAGACGGCAGCCTGGAGACAGGCACCATGTGGGAAGGCTAATGCAGCAATCCATTAATTCAGGTTCACTCATTAGGTGTGTATATATTCTGAGCACCTGTTGTAAACCAGGTGCTGTGCTAGACACTGGAGAAACAACAGTGAATGAGACAGACCTGTTCCCTGCCCTAATGAGTTTTAGAAAATAATGGTAGGAAGTGACAGAGGCCTGCTTAACACAGTAGCAGCAGGGGAGGAGAGTTTAGAACTAATGTGAAAAGACGTTAGTGGGTAAAATTCCCAAGACTTATTGACTGATGTGAGATAGAAGAAAGTATCCAGATGTGCCTGATCAGGAGAGATTAAGAATCATTAGTAGGCCTGGCACTGTGGCTCATGCCTGTAATCCCAGCACTTTGGGAGGCCAAAGCAGGAGGATTGCTTGAGGCCAGGAGTTCGAGACCAGCCTGGGCAACATAGGGAGATCCTGCATCTACAAAAAATTTAAAAATTAGCTGGTGGTGCACACCTGTAGTCCCAGCTACTCAGAAGGCTGAGAGGTGGGAGGATCACTTGAGCCCAGGATTTATAAGGTTACAGTGAGCTATGATTGCACCACTGCACTCCAGCCTGGGTGACAAAGCAAGACCCCATCTCAAAAAAAAAAGAAAAAACCATTAGTAGAATGCTTTTCTGCTTCCTAGTCTGGACAGTTCAGTGGATAATAGTAGCATACTTGTATCCATTGAGCTCTAATTTTATATCAGCCATTGTTGTGACAAGAGGTGGTGCTTTATGACAAGTTCTGCTACCATGGAGCTTTCCCAGGATTTCTAGCCCATGTCACTCTCCCTTCTCTGAGCTATCTTTTTCTGTAGTTAGTACTCCATAACTTAATCCTTGACTTTCTTTAAGCTGTTCTATAGGCAGGAATCATGTATTGTACTTGCTCTTTATTAAACCAGAGAATGATATACTTTACATACCATTTGATAATGGTGATAAGTTAACGTTTATCAAGCATTTAGTATGTATCTACAACTATGCTAAATGCCTAGAGGTTGGCATCTCCATTTCACAAATGAAGAAACAGTCTTAGAGAGATTAAGTAATTTCTCAGTTAGGTGACCTTGGGCAAGTAGCAAAACCAAGCTTGGAGTTCAGGCTGTCTGGTCTCAATCACTATATTCTCTCAGCAATTATCCTTCACTAATATTTAGGATATTAGTGAAAATTAAGAAAACAGCCACAAAGATCAGAGGATGAAGTGTGAGATTGATTGGGAAGGGGCAATATTATGTTTTCTCCTATTTTCCCTTTGCAGTCTGGTTTACCGTGACTTCTTCAGAGACCCTCTCAACTGGTCAAAAACTGGAGAGGCCCTTCCTGGGGGACCCCTGGGAGCCTTGACAGCCATGTGCAAGAGGACAGATCCTGGTCCTGTGACCATTGCTCTCGATTCACTCAGCTGGCTGTTGCTTCACCTTCCCTGCACCACACTCTGCCAGACTCTGCATGCCCTGAGCCATCAGGACTCCTGCCCTGGTGAGACCCCTCCTTTGTTGCTTCCCCTCATACATCTGCCCCTGCCAAGAAATGTGTCCCAGTTCCTTTCCACCCTAAGGGGACACATCAGGGATCTTCAGTCGACCTTCTTCCATCTCTTTAATTTTATTTTCTGGTTTTTTAGTTCCCCATAATGCCATCTACCATTCTTTTTTTTTTCCTCCGAATCCCACCCCACCCCCCGCAAGAGATAGGATCCCACTATGTTGCCCAGGATGGCCTCAAACTCCTGTGCTGAAGCGATCCTCCTGCCTCAGCCTCCTGAGTAGTTGGGATTACAGGTGCACACCACTGCGCCCAGCTTTTCAAGTACTTTCTTTCTCATTCATTCAACAAACATTAAATACATAGTGTGTCAGGTACAATTCTAGCTAATAGAAAAATAAAGACTAACCTCATAGTTGGGTCCTTGCCTTCCAGTAGTTCAAAGTTGCATAAAGGATACAGACAGGTAAACAGGCAGTTACAAGATAGTCTGATACAGGCCATGATGATATAGCGATATGCACAGGGTATCTTAAGAAGGGAACTATCTTGAAGAGCAAGGGGTCAGTCAGGCAGATTCGGCCAGGTAGGGGCACTGGGACTAGCCCTGGAGTGCACTGTGGGCACTTGAATGGGCTTCGGAGTTAAAGCACACCTAGCTTTGTATTAAGGTACTTGATCTCTCAGTGTTTCTGTTTCCTCTTTAAATGGCGGAGGGAATAGTGTTAGGATTAAAATGTTGTGTCGACATGTTTAGTGTAGTGCCTGGCACTCTGAAAATGCTCTCAAAAAGGAAGGAAGGGAGGGAATCAAAGGTACTGATTGAGATCCTGGCAAGCTGCAAAAACTGCAAGTAGTTTAGTATGTGAGATGTGAGGCTAGAACGTAAACGGATGCCAAACGCTGAAAGTGTTCATTCCATCCTGAAGGCTGAGGAGCTGCTGAAGGACTGAAGTCAGAGTGGTGCCTTGATCAGATTTACATTAGAATAAAAAGGTGTATTAAGGTGTGGGCTAGAAGAGTCTCAGAGGAGGGCAGTGAGATTGGCCAAGGTAAGTCAGGATTATGGTAGAGCTGTGATGGAATGGGGGCCTCTCCTCTTTCTCCTCTTCACTCTTTGCTCCCAGGCCACCACCCTGAATGCTCCCTACTATTCTTTGTGTCCTACATTTCTTGTCCCTCTCCAGGTGACAGCTTCCCAGTGGGGCAGGTACGTGTGCTGGGCTTGCTACATGAAGAGCTTCATGGCCCAGGCCCCGTGGGGGCACTGAGCAGCCTTGCTCAGACTGAGGTGACCCTGGGTGGTACAGTGGGCCAGACCTCAGCCCACATCCTCTGTTGGAGGCCTCGACAGCACCCAACTCACCAGGTCAGGAGAAGCAACCAGGAAGAACTAGAGATCGGGGTCAGAGAGAGGGGTGGCGTGACGGGAAGAGCAATAAGAAAGCTGATGAGATTGAGTACTTCTCTGTATCTTCTGTCGTTTATCCCATTTATTCACAGCTACCCTGTGAGGTAGATTAATTATCCCCATGTTGTAGACTGGGAAACCAGTCCAGAGAAGTTTAAATTTAAATCACTTACCCAAGGTTATAAAGTCAGTGGCAGAGACAGGATTTGAATGTTAAGAATTGCCTGACTCGGAGTCTGTGAGCTTAACCAATGAAAGACACCGTCTTCCCAGAAATGGAAAAGGATTTTGAGAAGACTGGGGAGGGTTACTAGAGGGAAGAAGGAACAAATCTATATATGGAGGGACTTAAAGGAAGACTTAAAAGTTGAGGGCAAGGGCTGAAAGGTGATTGGGGGCTGAGGATGTGAGGTCCTGAATTCTCTCTGGTTTGTTATCAAGATGGAAAAAACCCTTTTAACTCTCTTCTGTCTTCTCCCCAGACTCAATGGTTCTGCATCCTTCCAGACTTCAGCCTAGATCTCCAAGAGGGGCCCCCTGTAGAGTCCCAGGCCCACCCAGCTCCTCATACACCCCCGGTATCTAAGAATGCTAATGGAGCTTAGGGTCTGGCAGAAGGAGAGACAAAAATAAAAACTGCAGCGGTTGGGGGGTAGAGTCAGGGATTCCAGGGATGGGGCAGAGTGGCAGCATCCTTTGTACCTACAGGTGGACCCCATGACTCATTTGACCTTTAACCTTCATCTGTCCAAGAAAGAGAGAGAAGCCAGAGATAGCCTGACTCTGCCCTTCCAGTTCAGCTCTGAAAAGTAAGGTTGGGGCCTAGGTGCCTGGATCCCTGAGTAGAGCCCAGCATCTGGGTCACAGAGAGCTGGCGACAGCGGGTTATTGATTAACCTCTCAGACTTTATAGGGACTGAAGTCCACTTCCAGAGACAAGTCCTAGGAGTGGTTCTCTGCCCACCCATACCCTTTACAACAGCAGAGGGCCTTAGTCTCTTTTCTCTCCATTAGACCCCTGGGTCCCAGCGTCATGGTTGTCCTCAGAGCAATCTGGGCCTGGCCTGAGCCAGACTAGACCCTTGGGAGGTGGCCCTGTCTCCAGTCAGCAGTGCTAGGAAGACAGGAATTATATGGGTGTGGCAAAGGTTAGTTAACAAGGGCTTAGTAGATGCCTGCTGTTCTGTGCCCAGTGTATGGGTGGGTGAGGCCAGGCAGCTAGGGCAGAATCCTTGCCCTAAGGGTAAGAGCATATGGTATTGTTAGGAGAGGAACAGTACAAGAGTATCCTTGTACCAAGAAAATGACAAGGAGGCCTAAGAGGGGTTGCCTGAGGGAGAATTACAGTCACCTGGAAGACAGTATCCAGACATTCTTTTTACCCACCCTCACCAGCACCATTTCTTCCCTCCTCAGACAGCAGGCTCTACTGCGCCCTGGGCTGGGCCAGGCTACCAGCCACATCTTCTATGAACCAGATGCTTACGACGACCTAGACCAAGAAGACCCAGATGATGACCTAGATATTTGACTGGCCAGATTTGTCTAAACTAATTGGTGGGGGAGGGGGAAGACCTTGGGCCCAGAACATTCTTCTGCTGTTTGCATTGGCCTTACTCTGTCCCTGCCCCGCCTTTGTTCCCTGTGTCTATGGATGCTCTGCCCTGTGAGCCAGAGACCAGATAGAAAGTAAAATGAGGGCATAGGGTCAGGTAAGAGAATAGAACACCCCCCCATGCCTAATAAAATCTTTACATTTTATTACAAAAGAAACTCTTTGGTAGCTGTTTAAATAAGAGGGGTGGATGAGAATGGATGAGGGGAGCCAAGCAAGCACCTCTGAGAGTCAGCTGGGGCCTGAGTGACAGTAACAACGAAATGGAGGCCAAGAGCAGCCTTGCACCCCACTGGTGCTCTATTAGTGTGTTTTGAACTGAAGTAGGTGTACTTTAGGTTCTAAGTTCCCTGCAAGGGTCTGAACAGGAGGAAAACAGAAGCCCTGAAGGCAAAAAAAAACCTGCTTTCCAAAACTTACTGTTTATTACGGTACAAAAAGCACACCCTCCCCTGTTTTTGTCTCCCCTACCCAATCCCCTAGAGAACTGTACATGGCGTGCAGGGATGAAGTAACCAGGAGGCCTTGGTCCTACATCCTGCCCACAGGCTGAGCTCTGCCCAGGTCCTTTCAAGCATCTGGGCACACCCATAGCCTGTCAGGCTGGGGCATGGCGGTCCCAGCTCACACGTACTCCTTGGCAGAGTTGGACTTAGGGTAGGAGTTGGGTGCACGGTACCCAGTTTTGCTCTCACGCCTGGGACAGGAGGAAGAGAGCAGTGCACCTCCCAGGATGACAAGAGCGGATCCTGCCCAGCCAATGAAGATGGCAGGGCCAAACTCGTACCTGCGGAGAGAAGGGGTTGGGGTCAGAAATCTTGGCTTGCCCTTGCCCTCCTCCATATCCCGGGACCCCAGATCTATCCCTTCAGGAGGAAGGGCTCCCAAACTTACTTCATATTTGTGGGGATTAAGGAGTCATAAAAGTCTGTGACTATCTGATGGCCATACCAGGAGCAAGCTACCAAGGCAGCAAGACCTGGAAAGAGAATGGATATTCTGATTTTGAGAGGCTCCCAAACCAGCACCTTACCCACCCTTACTCCTCCCAGATGGGAGAGAGAGGAGCCCATGGCCCACCTTGGACCTGTGGCTCACCTGCCACGATGAAAATGATGCCTCCGCCCATGGCTATACGGGCCTTCTTCACTTTGTCGTCTCCTCCGCAGCGCGTGCACTTCATGCCCATGGTGGCCACAAACATGGCCAGGAAACCCAGCACCAGGGATATCACCATTAGGGCTCGAGTGGCCTGCAGGGCCGCTGCGGGTAAGGGGAAAGGACGCCCACATTGCTGGAAATGCAAGCAGCCCTCAGACGGCTCCAGCCGGTGCCCACTAACCCCTGGACCCTCTTCAGTCGGCGCTGCGTTCTGCCGCCGGCCTGGAGCCCTCTGTGTCCAAGGCTCCGACCTGAGCCTGCAGGTTCCCGCCCCTCCCGACACCCCGGCCTTCCTGCTCCCGCCCCGCCCTCTGCTCAAGGATCCGCCCGGGGCGCCAGGGTTTCGATGAAACTGCCCCGGGTAGGGGGAAGGGTGAAAGGGGGCAGCGAAGAGAAGCAGAGACGGTGGCCGGAGGCTCCACGCTGGCCGCACATCCCAGCCTGCGTCCCAGCTCTGACCCGCTATCGAGGACATGGGGTTTGTGGCTTCGGCTAATCGGCCGATAAGATTAGAAGCCGCAGGCGGCGGCCCACGTCTAGCAAACCGCACAGCTCTACGGCTCCTCGGCCCTCGGCGCGGCCTCGCCCCGCGCCCCCTTTTGTCTGAGAGAAGAGGGCAGGAGACGTCAGAGGCCACTGCCTGCCCGGGGCGGTGGAGGAGGGGATGACCCCGGCCTCGGACTCGACTCAGTTTCCCCAGGCTTCCCCTGCCTAGGTGGAGACCTGGTAGGGGGCGGAAGAAGAGCGCAGGGGGCCGGGGTGCGGCCTCGCGTGGCCCAGCCAGAACCCAGGCCCGCTGCCGCCAGCCCCGCCGCCCGGCCCGACCGCTTCCGCTTCCTCCTGCTCCCCGGCAACCCAGGGCGCCCCGCCGCGGGGCCTCGGCCCTGCCCCGCACACCACCCGACACCTCGGCCCTGGGCGCGTCCGCCCCGTCGCTCCCGCGGCCTTACCCGACAGGGCGAGCACTGAGTCGTACATTTTGCAGCTCATCAGGCCCGTGCTCTGCGTGACGCATTCCATCCACAGCCCCTTGTACATGGCCTGAGCCGTGATGATGTTGTCGCCCGCGTACGAGCTCATCTGCCACTGCGGGATGGCGGTGCAGGCCACCAGGCCCACCCAACCCAGCATAGCCATGGCAAAGCCCAGCAACTGTAGGCCCGAATTGGCCATTTCCGCCCTAAGGGCGCCGAGCAGGCGACCCTACAGTAAAACGAACAAAACTTGGGGGGCAGCCCCACAAAAGATAACTTGGGGCGGAGTTTTAAAGTCACCCAAAAAGACAAAAAAGTTCTTGGCCAAGCGACTGCAAATCTTCTTGTCACCTCCAGTACACACAAATCGGCCTCCCGGTGGAGCGACGGTTTCGCAGCAGAGGGAACAGGCTACGCCGGGAGGAGTGGTTCCAGACAAAAGCGGTCCCCGAAGGCCAGGCGGTTCCCTCCGGCGCTCTCGAGGACCCTACCCAAGCAAAAGGTGGAGGGGACGTATGGGCGCGGTCCTGGGTGCCAGCAAGCCCCAGAGAGTATCCTGGGCTGTCAGCCCGAGGCTGCGGTGCGCGGAAGAGGTTGCTCCGAGGTGAGCCGGCAGGTGCGGCGCACCTGAGTATATGTAGGGCGTCGGGGGCGCGGCCCCGCGGGCACCAAGAGCGCGGGAGGGCGGGCGGGGCCGGAGGGGCGGCAGAGGGTGACCTGACGTCACCGAAGGGACACTCACCTGAACCGGAAGTCGTTGCCCCCACCCCTCCTTGCCCAGGTGAGGAGGAAGAAACCTGAGCTCCAGGGTCACACCCCTTCACTTGCCGCGCTTTGACCGCTGATGCGGGGAAGGCGGTGGCTGCTCCGGAGTCCCAAGCTCCGAGTCAGCCCCTCGGACTGGATTCCCATGGGCACAAGTGCCTCTTCCCCTCTTCCCAACAGGTGCGCCTGGGACGCGGCTGCGCCTGAGCTGGGGGACGCCCCGGCCAGCCTGGGTGCTGCCCTTTCCCCCGCCAGTTTCTGCCCTCAGTGCTCTTTGTCCAGCCCGCTTTCGCCCCGATCCTCTGCTCTTCTCCATTTTCTTCTGTCTCCTGCTCTAGCCGGTCCCACCTTCTGGGGCACTGGCCAGATCCCCGAGAATCACGCCCTTCAGCAGCCTTCTTGGAGTTTCCACTCCCGGCGACACCTCCCCAGCACCGCACCCTCTTACTCCTGGCCCTCTGGCTCTGCCCTCCCGCAGACACCCGGTTTCTGAGCACGGCTCCCCAACAGCCCCCACCTTCCTGGCCCCCCATTCCAATCCCTGACATGACTTAATGCCTGGGCCCTTCATTTTCCACCTCCCACCTGTCAGTATCCCCTCCAGCATCAAGGCTCCTAGTAGAAGGAAGAAAGCACTGAGGCCAGAAGCCACAGAGGGTGGGGAGCAGGGTAAGGTCTAGGTCAGAGTCTTGGCCACACCCATCCTTCCCCTCCCTTGGAGTCTTTTCAAACCTATCCTCCACCTTCCCCACCCCCTGCCCCAGCCACTCACCCATTTCTCTTTCCCTCTGGAGCCTGGACCGGACTGTTGGTGTGCACTCTCTTACTCCCCTCACCGTTCTGTTCTCCCTACCATCTGGCTCTCCAGGGTGATTTTTGCCTCCCACCTTACCCTCGCATTCCTGCTATCTCTCCCCAAGCCATTGCCCTGTTCTTTCTCCCAAGCATCCATTCATCTCTCCCTCATCTTTGATCATCTCCCCTTCCTGCCTTTTCCACTCTGTAGCTTCTGTTTCCCTCTCTCTCTTTTAGTTTACCTTTGTACGCTACCTCCAGCCTCCTTGGAGCCTGGCATCGCAATCAGTCTTTCTTCCATCTTCCTGACTGCTGGTCGCTGCCTCCCCCGCCCTTTCTTCTTGCCCGGTTTCCTCCAACCTCCTCGCACCGCTCGGGCTCTCATACACTCTGTTTACTCTGTGTCTCATTTCATTCTCCTCTCTCCATTTTTTACTTCCACTCTCTTGCATTTCCCATCTTCGTTCTTCCCTTTCAAACATTTCTCTGTAAATCTCCTTCATTTATTCAATAAACATACTAAAGGATTTTTCATGCTAAGCTAATTAACCTGCTTTTGTATAAAATGCAGACTTTAACGAACTCTTTGTTATTCATTTGTATTGTACTTTTGGATTAATGGTGAGTTTTTTGGTTTTTGTTTTTTTAAGAGACAGGATCTCTGTGTTGTCTAGGCTGGCCACTGGCTTTTTTTCTTCTTCTTTTTAATGGTGAGACTTTTTTAAAAGGTGCCTTCCAGCTCTAAAGTTCCATTTTTCTCATTACTTAAGTATATCCAACTTCTCTCCAAGCTCACTGCCACCACTTCGAGCCAGGCCAAGGCTGAACTGCAACTGCCTCCAAACCAACCGCCCTGCTTCCACTCTTGTCCTTTTAAAGTCTATCCTCTGGAGTGACTTCTTTTACAAACTTAGAGCTTGTCATTTCCTGTTTAAGATCTTTCAGTGGCACTTTTATATTCCTGCAAGTAAGTGCCACACCATGGCTTACCCGACTCTGTGCTTCAGCCACACTTGCCTTCTCTGTGTTCCTGAAACATACTATGTTCCTTCCCACTGAAGTGCCTTCGCACGCTCCATTGTCTATGCCTGGATGCTCTTCTCCATTTTCCCTACCCACCTTGCTCTACCCAGCTAACCGACTCATCATTCAGCTATTGCTCAAATATCACTTCTTCTAGGAAGCCTGGCCTGACCACCCCACCCCAGACTGAGTCAGATCATCTGCTCAGCACTCTCACAGCTACCAGTACTTTTCTTTCAAAGCTCTTATCATAGTTTGAAATGACTATATTTACTTTGTGTCGTTATTTATTCAATGTCAGTATTGTCACTGTAATATAAGTTCCAAGAGGGTAGAGATGTGTCAGGATTTTATCATCAATGAATAGTCGATGAATGAATGAATTGCAAGTAAACAATATTTTCATCCACTGTTCAACACATATGTATAATATGCCAGGCATTATAGTTGACCCCGGAGATACAGCAGTGAACAAAACAGATAAAGACACTGCACTCATGTAACTTACTTTCTAGATGGAGGTAGCAGGCAACAAAAGACAAAAACAAAATGGCACAAGTTTTGAAGACAATAAAACGGGGTAATGTGATGAGGTTGAGTCTGCTCTAGGGTGAAGTCAGGGAGAACTTTCTCAGGAAGTGATTGTTAAATAATAAGCCAGCCACGAGGGAATCGTGTTATAGGCAGAAGGAACAGCAAGTGCAAAGGCCCTGTGTCAATTGCCCGTTTGAGACTTGTCCTCATTAACTTAAAGAAGAATTTCTTAACCTTGACACTATTGACATTTTTTTCCCCCAGAAGAGTTGCTACTTCTAACTATTGGCATTTCGGAGCAGATAATTCTTTGTTGTCCTGTGCATTATAGTCTATTTAGCGGCATCCCTGACTTCTATCAATTGGATGCCAGTAGAACCCTCCCCTGCACCCCAGTGTGACAAAAATGTCTCCAGACATTGCCAACTGTCCCAGGGAGGGAAGGGGCACAATTGGGGCACAATTGGTCCCAGTGAAGAATCACTGATTTAAAGTGTGACCAGTGAGCATTATTGTGGATTTCTTTTCCTCTAATAGCCTTGAAATAAATAGCTGGGTGCAAGGACCCAAGTAGATGGATGGTTGAAATTAATCAGGGTTGTGGGTTTGCTAAAAAGAGGGAGAAGGGATCTTAGGGTATTTGCATGAGAGTGCTTTTGTGTTAGATCATAAATATAAATTGGGTAAGAACGGGAGCAAACACAAAAAGGAGTTGGTGGATAGTAAAAAACTGCAAGGATCAATGGTTTAGAGTCCTCCATGAGGTGAAAGAAGTGAAGATACATGAGTAAATGAACTGGAAGGCGAGGAGGTGATATAAGAGGTGGGTGGCTTGAATTCAATAAATCGGAAGAGGTTGTTTTGGGAGATGCCGGAGGATGGGCTGGAGAGAAAGATCACTGAAGATAAGACTGAGGAGCTGGCCAGGCGAGGTGGCTCAGGCCTGTAATCCTAACACTCTGGGAGGCCGAGGCGGGAGGATCAATTGAGGTCAGGAGTTCGAGACCAGCCTGAGAAAGAGTGAGATCCTGTCTCTACTAAAAATAGAAAAATTAGCTGGGTGTGGTGGTGCACACTTGTAGTCCCAGCTAATTGGGAGGCTGAGACAGGAGAATCACTTGAGCCCAGGAGTTTGAGGTTGCTGTGAGCTAGGCTGACGCCACAGCACTCTAGCCTGGGCAATAGAGCGAATCTCTGTCTCAAAAAAAAAAAAAAAAAAAAAAGACTGAGGAGCTAAGAGGCGGCAGTTAGATGGATTACCCTGATGGATTTTAACAGTCATCAACAATGATGTTAGGAAAACCGTGTAAAGAGGAAGATGAATACCCAGGTGCCAAAGTTATCAGTGAATGTGGGCAGATGACCAGGCTTAAAGAGCCTAGCAACAAGAAAAGGTGGCAGATGATATAATTTGAAACATGAACTTCAGAGGAACAGGAGATTTTGAAGGATAAAGGAAGAATAATGGTCTAAATGCAGACCCTGAGCTAAGTGAACTAAGACCAAGTCCTCCAGACAGCCAGCTCTCAGTAAGATCTAAGAAAGGTAAATTCATAGAAGAGGTTGGGCATATAAGGATGATGACACATACTGGGTCCAGAGGTCACAGTGGAAGAGTTTGAAAGATCGAGTCTGGTTGGAAGATTGGGTCAGATTAGGGGTTATACACGACAGTAGGGGGATGATGATATTATGAGTTAAACAACCTGGTATGAAAACCCAACCAACTTGTTTGTTTCTATGGGAAAATGTTCTGAGTTCTGAAAAACTGATACAGAAATGAACTTTGGAAACTGCAGTATTATTTATAAAGTAATTAGTCACTGATTATTATACTGGTGAGACCAAGAAGTTATAGACCCAAGGCAGAATAGTCTAGGTTCTAACTCCACTTTGTTCAGAACTTTATTCTTGGACCTCGATTGTCTCATCTGTGAAATAGGAGTGATAATATTTGTACCTGCTTAGGAAACAAGAGGCTGGGCCAGGTGATCACCTATGGTTGATTTTGGTGTGAATTTGAGATACAGATTTGGAAAAGGAGTGAAAAGCAACCGGCTCATTTTAGAGGCTAGGTTAATCTTGACTATGGGGATAATACAAGAAAAGTATTGTAGGCCTATTTTATCTATAAATATAGATGCAAAAATCCTTAATAAAATATTATCTAACCAAATGTAAAAGTGTACTTAAAGAGCAATACATCACAAACAAGGACAGTTTATCCCAGAAATGCAAGTGTTTCAATATTACAAAATCCACTAATGTTATTCACTACAATAACAGACTGAAGAAAAAACTCATGTGGTTACCTCAACAGATAATTTTAAAAAGCATTGATAAGGCTCAACACCTCCTCATCGTAACAACTCTTAGCAAACAAAGATTAGAAATTCTTATACTTAATGAAAAAAATGTTACAGTCGTATCTTTTATGATTGGAGAAAGGACAAAGATGTCTACATTTACCACTCTTGTTTGACAAAATCCTGGAGGTCTGGACCAATACTACAAGGAAATAAAAGAAATAGTAGTACAAAGATTGAAAGGGACAAAATAAAACTGGTTACTTACAGATGATATAATCATTCACTTTGAAAAACCAATAGAATCAACAGAAAGACTAGTAGAACCAGCGAGAGTGTTTAGCAAGGTTGCTGTATACAAAATCAACCTACAAAAAAAAAAAAACAAACGAACTAGTATTTTACTAGACCAGAAATAACCTATTAGAAAAATGTAATAAAAATAAAATTCAATTTGCATCAGTTACAAAAATTATAATGTATTTAAGAATTAGAGCATTCCTAAGACCTCAGTGGAAAAATATTTTAAATTCTAATAAAGAACATAGAAGATGATCTGAATAAATAGAGAAATGGTCCATGCTCTTGAATGGAATGACTTAATATTATAAAGATATCAGTTGTCCCCAGAATTATTTAGAATTCACTGTTACCAATAGAAACCCAACTGGTGTTTTGTTTTTCAACAGATCTTGTTAAGTTTACCCAAATTTGTATGGAGCAATAAAAGACCACAAATGTTAAGTCCACAATGAAAAGAAAGAGTAAAAAGAGGGTGTCTTGCCCTTCCAGAAATTTAAACTTGCTACAAAGTATTGTGAAAATCAATTTGTTCAAGAATAGACAAATACACCAATGGAACAGAATACAAACTCAGAGATAGACACTTGTGTATGTCAGAATTCGATATATGGTAAAAGTGGCTCACTAAAGGGAAAAATAAATTGGATCTCTAACACCTACAAAAAGGATGAACTCTAGAAGGATCAAAAAGATCTAAATGTATGGGGGGAGGGAGGCAAGGGCAACATACGTAGCCTAAACATCTGTACCCCCATAATATGCTGAAATAAAAAAAAAAAGACTTAAATGTGAAAAGTAAAATTATGAAGTGTTACTGGAGGAAGATGTAAAAGAATATCTTCGTGGTGCAAAGATGGAAAAGAACATATACAAATTTTCAAAATCACAAACCACAAGAGAAGAAAAATAGTCATTTTGATTACACCCAAACAAAGGATTTCTCTTCAGTGAAGTTCACCAAGGAAAAATTAATAGGCAGATGATAGGATGGGAGAATATATTTGCAATGTCCAATCTGACAAGGAACTGATACCATTTTCTAGCAAGTCTTACCAATAAACAAGAAAAATACTCCAAGAGAAAAGAGGCAAAGAATGTAAGGAGGAAACTGCAGGCACAGTGGTGTGAGCCTGTAGTTTCAGCTTCAGGATGCTGCCCAGGGGTTCCAGGCCAGCCTCAGCAACATAGTGAGACCCCCACTCCAAAATATGTGTGTGTGTGTGTGTGTGTGTGTGTGTGTGTGTAGGAAATTTGCCAAAGAAGAAAACCAAAGTGCTGACAAGTGTTTAAAGGGATGTTCCAAACCATAACTAATCAAAGAAAAGTGCAGTAAGATATCACCTCTCACTTATTTTACTTACGAATACTAGAAATCCTAACAGTTTCTCATTTATTTGATTAAAATCTCATATAGTCCATCTGGCTAAAATTTAAAAGACTGACCATATAAGTGTTAATGGAGGTGTGGATAAACTGGAACTCTTATATACTACTGGTGAGAATGTAAAATGGCACAACCACTTTGGAAAACAGTTTGGCAGTTTCACAAAAAGTGACACATACACCTGTCACATAATCCAGCCATTCTACTCCTAGCTATTTTCCAAGAGAAATGAAATCATATGTCCTTACAAAGACTTGTACATTGAATGTTCCTTGCAGCTTTATTTGTAATAGCCCCAAAATGGAAACAACTCAAATATCCATCAACAGGTGAGTGAATAAATTGTGGCATATTTCTACAATGGAATACTATTCAGCAGTAAAAAGGAGTAAACCCTTGATGTGTGCAACGTAATAAATGAATCTCGAAATCATCACGTTAAGTGAAAGAAGCGAGACAAAACAAGTACATCCCGTATGAGTCCCTTTACATAAAATTCTAGAAAATGCAGACTACTCCATAATGACAGAAAGCAGATCAGTGCTATGCTTGCCCAGGGGGTGAGAGAAAGGGCTGGAGGAAGGGATTACCCAGGGGTACAAGGAAACTTAATTGGCAGTGAAAGGTATGTTCATTATCTTGATTGTAGGGATAGTTTCACAGGTATATATATATACATATGTCAAAATATCATATCGTACACTTTATTTTTAATTTTAATTTTTATTTATTTTAATTTTTTTTGAGACAGAGTCTCACTCTGTTGCCCGGCCCAGAGTGCCGTGGCATCAGCCTAGCTCACAGCAACCTCAAACTCCTGGGCTCAAGTGATCCTGCTGCCTCAGCCTCCCAAGTAGCTGGGACTACAGGCATGTGCCACCACGCCCAGCTAATTTTTTCTATTTCTAGTAGAGATGGGGGTCTCGCTCTTGCTCAGGCTGGTCTCGAACTCCTGAGCTCAACCTATCCTCCCGCTACAGCCTCCCAGAGTGCTAGGATTACAGGCATGAGCCACTGCACCCGGCTTATTTTTAATTTTTAAATTTTTTTTTTTAGAGACGGGGTCTCACTATGTTGCCCAGGCTGGAGTGCAGTGGCTATTCCCAGGCACAATCCCTCTACTGATCAGTGCGGGAGTTTTCACCTGCTCAGTTTCCAACCTGGGCTGGGGTGTTTAAAAACAAAAACAAAAGACCTTATTTTTCAATCTATTCTAAGCACTATACAAATATTATTTTATTCACCTTCATTAACACCCTGAGATTTAGATACTATTATTATCTCCCTTCTCGTTTTACAGATGACGTGTATGGCATAAAGAGCTTAGGTAACCCTCAAAGGGCAGAAAGTTAGTAAGTAACAGAGCTGGAGGTCAAAGTCAGGCAGTTTGGGCCCAGGGTCCATACTCTTAACTATGCTGCCTCTGGGTGGATGCTGACTGAGAGGACAGGATGGTGGCAGAACCCTCCTGCACTGCTGATGGAAGTAGAATGGGACGGCCATTCCGAAGAGCAAGCTGGCAGTACTTAGTCATTAGGTATAAGAACACCCTATGACTCAGCAATTCTGGTCCTGCAGTTAGATATAAATATAGACACAGTCATAGACATAGACATAGATGTATCTTCCAAAGAAGTTCTCACAGGGATCTATAAGGAACCTTGTATGAAAATGTTCATTGCCATATTATTTGTTGCAGTTGGGAATTTGAGGTGACATGGGATTGTCGGCAGGTAAAATGCGGTGTGATTCACACTGTGGAGTGTCATGCAGCAATAGCTTTCATAATCATAGAGCACAAGTGGATTTTAAAAACATAGTGCTTACTGAAAATAAGATCAGAATGAAATATACAAGATGCTATTTACATAAATTAAAAATATTTGCACACAAAATTATTCATATTTTGCAAGAGCACACAAAAAAAATGAACATTAAATGCATTGGAATGGTTGCCTTTTTTTCCTAATGTCTTTTTCTGAGAATGAAATGGTAGCCTTTTGAAGGAAGAAAAAAATGGGTATGGAAATAAACAATTTTATTTATTATTATTATTAATTTTAGAGTTAGATTCTCACTCTGTCGCCCAGGCTGGAGTGCGATGGCACAATCATAGCTCACTGCAGCTACAAGCTCCTGGGCTCAAGCAAGTCTCTTGCCTCAGCTTCCCAAATAGCAGGGACTGTAGGTGCGTGACACCATACCTGGCTAATTTTTCTTATTTTTTGTAGAGACAAGGTCTCACTATGTTGCCTGGGCTGGGAAATAAACAATTTTTAAAATAAGTATGGGACATAGATCAATGAAGACAATATGCCAAGAACCGTATCATTAATTCAATCTTCTGCACCTGAGATTCAAATATATGGACAAAATATAGAGAAGAGACAGTGTTGCTGGAGTTCAGAGGTCAAGGTCTCACCCCAGAAGCTGGAAGCAAAATAGACCTGTAGAATAGGAGTTGGGCATGGGTGGAGCTTTTTTTGAAGGATGAATAGGAGTCCTCTGGCACTCCAGATTGTGGGGAGGATTCGTGCAACAAAGGCACCAAGAAGGGTTGAAAGAGCAGTGTGTTCTGGGTAGAAGCAGTCAGGCATTGCCCAGAACGTGAGAGGAGAAGAGAGAAGGTAAGGCAGGAGAGAGAGTAATGCGGAGATAGGAGAGGCAGGAGGCTTTGTTCACTGTGAAAAAGGGTTTGAACTTGACAGTGGGGGCAACGAAGAGTCAGCGAAGTCTTAGGTGAGACTGATGAAGTCAGACCTTTGAAAATCGTACTCTGCCCTCCTTGCAAGGGAAACGGAGGAGCAGGAAGACCAGTCAGGGTGACGGTGGTCTGGACCAACGTGGCGGCAGTACAGGTGGAGAAAATCAGACGAATGTGAGAGGGTTTGGGTCAAAACCCCAATGGTGAGGTCTAACTGGCTAAAGAGGAAAGGAGCAGCGTGGGACAGGAGGAACCAAGCATGGTTTCCACCGTAGGAGCGACTGGGTGGGTGATTCACGGGGATAGGGGAGTCAGGAGGAGGAGCAGGTTTGGACATGCTGACCACGTGAGCTGCCCCATTCAGGCTGTAACTGGACACCTGGATCTGGAGCTCTAGAGAGAGGCCTGGGTTGGATGTCACCGTAGCCTCAGGGAGGTAGCATGACAGGGGACAGCGGGGTCGGAGGCTACCCTAGTCCAATCCGCTGAGGTTCCTCGCTCTCCCTCCAGGTGGCGCTACAGCCCTGCAATTCGGAGGCCCCTTTTCTGAGCCACGCGTTCTCCACACTCTGCGTGCTCCGCTTCTCTGTCTCCGGACAGTCACCCTAGATCGCGCCCTCTCTGCTCGGCGGGATTTAGCTAAGAATCCAAACCCCGAGCGGCCTCTGGAGAGCGTGTCGTCCACGCGGCCAGCACATGGTGGCAGCTCAGGAACCTCAGGGCTGGTAGTGCGCTCGGCGTGACCAACTGTCCCTCGGGCCGCCTCCAGGAACCAACATGGGAAATATGTGTAAGGGAAGGACCGGATAGGCAGTACCTGGAGCGGGGATATACATTGAAAGACAGGACGGAGCCCAGCCACCCGATCCTTTATGAACGGAATTTCCCGGCCTTCAAGGCCACCCCCGCGTGGGAAGCGTGTCATGGACCCTTTAAGGCTCCATATCCCTGTCCTCCCCCCGCCCGGGACAGGCCGGGACACCCGGGACCTGACATTTGGCAGCTCCCAACGTGGGAGCTAAAAATAGCCGCTCCGGGTTACTTCGGGGCATTGCTCCTCACCCACCCCGCGCGCCGGCTCGCGCGGTCTCTCACGTGGCTGGATTCCGCCCCCGCCCGGGCCAAGAACACCTGGCCCATCCCCTGCTCTCGGACCCCACTGTCCGGACCCGTGGCGCTAGACTTGAAGGTTCTTCCGCAGCCTGGGATCTTAGCTGGTGGGCGGAGTCCTAACACGTGGGTGGGCGGGGCCTTTTGTTCTTGGGATCCTTTTCGCAAAACTTCCCAGCTCCAGGCTAGCGGGAGCCGGAGGGGAGTGTGTCGCCAGCCACGCTGAGGAGGTGTGGCCTCACTGGTCACCCCCACTAACTCGAGCCAAACTCTAAACCCCAGTCTTAGGGAGGGGGCGTGGCCTTCTGGGGTGTGCAGGCTCCTGGCCAATGGGTGCTGTGGAGGGCGTGGCCCTTGGGGGGCGGGGATGAGGTGGCGGGGGCTCCTTGCGTCTCTTCCCCCAGCCCGGCTCCGACAGATCCCCGGGCGCCCTGCTGCTTTCTGCCTCCTTGGCTTGTGACTGTGAGTCCTACCAGGCCTGCCCTCTGCACGTCGCTCTGGGACCCCCGTGGCCCCCGCGGCCTCTGCCCGCCAGCCTGGGCCGCAGATCCCCCAGTCGCCTCTCTCATCACCGCAGCCCCTGAGCCTCCACCTCTTCTAAGACAAGATGCCGTCAGGCTTCCAACAGATCGGCTCCGAAGTAGGGTTCATCGTGCGGGGGCGAGGCGGGGGCACGGGTCCCGTTTTTCCTGGGGTGGGGTCGTGCTTGGGGTCAGCTGGGGGCGTTCCCTGCGCAGGCGCAGAGGGTGGAGGTAGGGGGCTGGCTATTTATACCCCGCCTGGCCAACCCGTGACTGTCGGATTCCAGTCCTACCAGGACGCGGAGTGGGTCTGGGAGACCTTTCAGGGGCACAACTTGGTTCTGCGAGTCCAGGGTTCGTCCCCTTGCCTAGTTACGCCGGAATCGGGGACACCCTGCCCTCGATCCAACTTGGGAAAGCAGATCCAGGCGGGTCTTGCCCTCCAGGAGCTGTCTGTGTCCCAGCTCGTGGGCAGTGTTTCGAGGACTGGAGACTCTGCGTGGGCCCGCACCCCCACTCCTGGACGCCCTCCAGGACGCTGAACTTTCCCTTGGCCCCATGGTTGGTGGAGGGGCAGAGGGGAGCGTCAGCCCCCCCTACCCCAGCTCAGGTTTCCGCTTGGAGACAGTCTGTGCCGCCAGCGAGCGGCCACCACTGCCACCGCCCCTCACACCACCTTCCCGCCCTCCTCCCCTGGGCATAGCTCTCTCAGGCAGAACCCCTGCACGGTCCCCCGTCGTTGGTGGAGCTTAGAGGGGGATGGGAGGCTGCCCCGGAGATAAAAAAAAAAAAGGCAATCTCGAGATGACCATGGAATTGCACTTCTTGGGCCTGTTGGGAGCTTCCTGGAGCTAGCTGAGAGAACCCCCAGAGGGCAGGGAAGAGGACAGTGGCTGATGATAATAATGCACTTGTTAGTTTGTAAAACCAGCACTATCAGGAATACTGTTAACATGTGATGTTGGTTTTCACAACACTCTCGGTGACAGGTAGGCAAGGTAGGCAACATCACCTGCATTTCACAGAAGAGGAACCCTAGGTTCAGAATGGGGAAGTGACTTGCCCAAGGTCACACAAATCTGAACTCTTAAGGCCAACCCTGTCCCAAGGTCACAGAGGGGTTTTGATATTTAAGTCCTCAAACATTCGTCTGCCTTGTGGACTCAAACGTCTAGTTTCTCCCCTGCCCTGCTGCTGTTGAGTTCTGTGTGCTCCTGTTTATATTGAGATCTTTGTGCAACTCCTAATATGGGCCAGTTTCCCTCACCCAACATGTTGGATGGAACCCAGTATCTTCAGGCTCCAGCTGGGCCGGGCCCCTAGGAGCAGGAAAGCATGGTTCCATATGACATGTCCCCTGTCTGCTTCTGCCTGTCCAGGATGGAGAACCCCCTCAGCAGCGAGTGACTGGGACCCTGGCCCTTGCTGTGTTCACTGCCGTGCTTGGCTCCTTGCAGTTTGGCTACAACATTGGGGTCATCAATGCCCCGCAGAAGGTGAGGAGCCTACAGCTGGCGGGGTGGGGTTGCCCAAAGAGGACGGGAGCTTCAGGTTTGGCAGAATGGGAAGGGTGTGTAGGGAATCACTCCTGCGCTGTACCCCCAGGTGATTGAACGGAGCTACAATGAGACGTGGCTGGGGAGGCAGGGGCCTGAGGGACCCAACTCCATCCCGCCGGGCACCCTCACCACCCTCTGGGCTCTCTCCGTGGCCATCTTTTCTGTGGGTGGCATGATTTCCTCCTTCCTGATTGGCATCATCTCTCAGTGGCTTGGAAGGTTTGGAGCTGGAGGGCCGGGGTGAGGGAATGGGGAGGGAGCCACAGCACGGTGCCCTAACCCTCACAGCCCAACTCTGCTGCCTACCAGGAAAAGGGCCATGCTGGTCAACAATGTCCTGGCAGTGCTGGGGGGCACCCTCATGGGCCTGGCCAACGCCGCTGCCTCCTATGAGATGCTCATTCTGGGACGGTTCATCATTGGCGCCTACTCAGGTACCCACAGGCACCACAGCCCTGCCAAGTGCCCTGTTTTCTTTCACCCTGCTTGGGCTTTCAGATGGGAGTGGGCACCTGCCCTCAGCCCTCTCTTCTTCCCTTTGCCCAGGGCTAACATCGGGGCTGGTGCCCATGTACGTGGGGGAGATTGCCCCCACTCACCTGCGGGGTGCCTTGGGGACGCTCAACCAACTGGCCATCGTCACTGGCATTCTGATCGCCCAGGTGACCAGGCCTGGCCTCATGGTGGGCTGGGCAGGGGTTGGGGTAGACCTCCAGCGTAAGGCAGCAGGGCCTTACCTCCTTCCTAACCTTCTTCTGCAGGTGTTGGGCTTGGATGCCCTGCTGGGCACTGCTGCCCTATGGCCACTGCTCCTGGGCCTCACAGTGCTACCTGCCCTCCTGCAGCTGGCCCTGCTGCCCTTCTGCCCCGAGAGCCCCCGCTACCTCTACATCATCAGGAACCTGGAGGGGCCTGCCAGAAAGAGTGAGCTCTCACCCTGCAGTCTAGCCTGGCCCATGCCTCCACCCCCTCTCGCTAGCACCTGGGCCTGACCCCTCAGGCCCAACCTCCCACCCCCAGGTCTGAAGCGCCTCACAGGCTGGGCCGACGTGTCTGGAGCTCTGGCTGAGCTGAAGGATGAGAAGCGGAAGCTGGAGCGTGAGCGGCCACTGTCCCTACCCCAGCTCCTGGGCAGCCGTACCCACCGGCAACCCCTGATCATTGCAGTTGTGCTGCAACTGAGCCAGCAGCTCTCTGGCATCAATGCTGTATGTATGGGCAGCCTCTAGGCAGGGCCCGGGACGTGCAGCCCAAGGGGACGGGAGAAGGGAGCAAGCCCCCTCCATTAAAACTCAAGGTCCAGCTTGTTGTGGCTGGAGTGGAAAAAGGGACATCCTTGCCATCACCTTTTCTTCTCCCCCACCTCTAGGTTTTCTATTATTCGACCAGCATCTTTGAGACGGCAGGGGTAGGCCAGCCAGCCTATGCCACCATAGGAGCTGGTGTGGTCAACACAGTCTTCACCTTGGTCTCGGTAACTGCTCCCTTCTGGAATGGCCCACACCACTGGCTTCATGTCCCTGGGTGTCCCAGAGATCCCACTCTTGGTTTCCCTCCCCACCCAAACCCTCCCACTTCCTGTGTCCTGAAGGCCCCCTGCCAAGCTCTGACTCTTCCCACAGGTGTTCTTGGTGGAACGGGCTGGGCGCCGGACACTCCATCTCCTGGGCCTGGCGGGCATGTGTGGCTGTGCCATCTTGATGACTGTGGCTCTGCTCCTGCTGGTGAGGCCTGAGGGCTGGGAGGGGGCCAGCAGCCCAACCCATGGGAACAGCCCCAAGAGGCTCTGTGGCCAATCAGGACCACTCCTTAACATACACACCTTTAATCCTGGGGCCACCTCTGTGCCAGGACTGTGGGTGGTTGGCACCAGAGTCTGCTGGGACTGTGGTCTGTGCTCCTGAAGGACCCAGGCTGCACTGAGGCCTGCTGTCGGGGAGGAGGATATGGCCTCCTCTGGCAGCCAGGAGAGAGAGCCCCTGTCAAGCCTCAGGAACAATAATTTCTAATGACCTAGCTTTTGAGCCAAGGGGGAATCAACCGTCATAAGAGCTCAGCGACCATGACGTTTCCTCTGCCTTGAATCCGACTGAGGTAGCCGGCAGAACGTCAGTGCCCAGAAATGCTCAAGGGCCTGTTCCAACCCAGGGCGCGGGCCCCTCACAAGCTGCTGGGAGGGGTAGATTTCAGTTTCCCTCCAGGTTGAGGGCAAGGGAAGATCCAGAAAGGCCTGAATTGGATACCCTACCCTCCCTACCTGGCCCTAGGAGCGGGTTCCAGCCATGAGCTATGTCTCCATCGTGGCCATCTTTGGCTTTGTGGCATTCTTTGAGATCGGGCCTGGCCCCATCCCCTGGTTCATCGTGGCCGAGCTCTTCAGCCAGGGACCCCGCCCAGCAGCCATGGCTGTGGCTGGTTTCTCCAACTGGACATGCAACTTCATCATTGGCATGGGTTTCCAGTATGTTGCGGTAGGTCCGCACCCCTCCCCCGGGCTCCTCTCTCACACCTTAGGCAGAGGGGGCGACTCACAGCCAGCCCACTGCTTTCGGGTCGGGCACTCCCCCCGCCACTGGCCACTGGTCTTTGGATCACTTTGGTGAACTGCCTGATGCACCAGCACTTGGGGGAAAGAAGGGGCAGACCTAGACTGGGTAGTGACTGTTGTCTTCACAATAAACGAGTGGCTTAACCTGACTTAGACCAGGAGTAAAATCATAGACTTTCGTACTGCAAAGAGCTGGGAATCTCCTGAGTGCCGTACCTCAGGATGGGGAAGCGGGCAGAGAACCAAAGGAGAGTTGGGGTTCAGAGAATCCTTTTTCAGGGTAACTTCTCATTCCCGGTGATTTCCTTTGTCCCTCAAAGGAGCCAGCTGCTTTCTGCAGTAGCCTCAGCCCCATGAGAGCCTTTAGTTCCTGGTTTGCCTGAAGTCACCCCTTCCTTCCCCACCCCACGCTGTCAACACCTCTTTCTCCACCCGCCCCAGGATGCCATGGGTCCCTACGTCTTCCTCCTGTTTGCGGGCCTCCTCCTCGGCTTCTTCATCTTCACCTTCCTGAGAGTACCTGAAACCCGCGGCCGGACATTTGACCAGATCTCAGCCACCTTCCGCCGGACACCCTCTCTTTTAGAGCAGGAAGTGAAACCCAGCACAGAACTTGAGTACTTAGGGCCAGATGAGAATGACTGAGGGAGCAAGGCAGGGGTGGGAGAGCCAGCTTTCTCCGCCCCCCCAGAGAGACCCCTCCTTTCCTCTGCAGCACTTTAACCGTCTCTTCCCCATCACTGCCAGGGTGGAGAGAACCTCTGCAGCCTGGTAGAACTGGGAAGCGGGAGGGAAGGGTGGTCTGAGCACCCCCTCACTCCCCTCGTGTGACTCTTGGATATTTATGTGTTGTGGTTACGCTGTGGCCATCAGGGTGGGCCATTGTCCCCTTCCCACGTAGTCCAGCCCTTTCCTCCCCACCCCTCCCCAGACTCCGCTCCAGAATAAGTTCTTTCCCTGCTAGAGAAGAGGGATTGGAGGGAGGAGAGGCCAGACTGACTTTTTCAGTGGGACAAACTGAAGCAGAGAGCAGGATGTGACTTTCCCACCACCTTGCACTCCTCCCACGACCTGGGACTTCACTGAATTCTTGCCACATGGACTCTGGGCGAATGGGATTCTGTCTTGTCCCCTCGTGTGCAAAGGACTCGACCTCTGTCACTGCAGGCTCAGCCTTCCAGGGCGAGAGGAAACAGGAAAAGTATGTGCCCATGTATGGTAAGAGGAAGGGACAGCAAACTCCCACCTCTAAATTTAGGGCTGGGGGCCCTACCCCGATTGTCCCCCAAGGCTGCCAAGCAAGGACTCCAGCTCTTTCTTCCTCTCCCTGCCTGGGAGGGTGCTATCCCCACAAGCTTTTGACCAACTAAGGGAAAGAGCGGAATTGAAAGGCTGCCTGTAAACACTGGGCTGGGAGGAGCCTTCAGATATTTTTGTATACGTGAAAAAGAAGTAGAAAGAAGAAACCAAAGGTCTGTTGTACTAAATGTGTACATATAGCTACATCTATAAAGTCACTGTTCGAAGGTGAGCATCCTGTCGTGGAGGCTACTGAAGGATGGGCTGAAACAGGGACCATAACTCCCCCTCCTCCTCTGCCTCTGCCTCAGCTCAAGGACTCAGAATCCTCTGGATGCAGTTACCCATGCCTCTATTACATTTCTATGAGTGGCTTTATTAACAGTGAATGCTCAATAAATTGTAGCTGCAAGTGCTGAGCACTGCTCTTGGCACTCTGCAAAACACTCGCTCTGCAAGGGAGGTGTTAGCCCATTTTACAGATGGGGCAGCAAATCTCATGGGTGAAGGCACTTGTTCAGAGCTGTCCAGCTAGAAACACTGGAGCAAGGGTTCAAGATCAGGCCCTGCCCATGGCCCCAAATCCTCCTCCTCACCATGGCTCAACAGTAAGTTGCAATTCTCAAAACAGAAAAGACGCAGAGACCAGACAACAGGAAAGCCTGTTTTTGTTTTTACTGGAGGCTCAGGTGGCACATGACAGTTCATAAAATGGCTTCAGAGGTAGGTGGAAGGGAAACAAAAAATAAACTGGGGTGGAAAAGAAAAACAACCAGGAGGAGGTAAGAGCTGGCTGGTTCCTTCTCAGCCTGATCTAGGGGAGGGAGTTGGTGCCTCTGAACGAGAAGGATGGATCCCTTCCTTCAACCCTTGACAGGAAGTGGAAAAAAAGAAAAGCAAAAGGCTGTTGCTTTGGCCCTCCTGAGTCTCAAGGAAAAGGGGAAAAGCCGGTGTTCTGATGTCATGAATTATGGGAAAGGGGGGAGGGGGTGCTGGGTAGGGTACAGGTCAGTTGGAAAAACTGGCAGATACCTGAGAGAGAGAAAGAAATGCACGAACCATGAATAAGAGCAACTTATCATAATGACCCAGTCTCCCGCCTCTTGGCCACCGGCCCTGAGTAGAGCAGCCACTCACCAGATGGTAGCTCTGGGTGTCCCTCGAGTTGGAATCACTCCAGTATGGCAGTGGGGGGGTCCCCACTGTTGATGGGGCCTGAGGTCTAGAGAACAGCGGTGGCCAGCTGAGTTCCCTTGTTCTTTAAGGTCCCCAACTTCAACCTCCCACCGTTTCCATCCCCCCACCCCCACCCCAGTTACCCAATTCACATCCACAAGCCTGTGATGTGGCTCCAGGCAGAGCTGAGGGGGACTCTGCAGGGGTGACATGGGCTAGATCACCTCTGCTGGGGCTTCCTGGTGGGTGCAGGGCCAGGGGACAGGGGAGCAAAGGGCTAGAGGGAAGGGGAAAAAAGGACAGAAAGGCGGGAGGGGAAGGAGGGAGGGGAGCTGGTCCCAGCCTTCTCATTCATCCCGCAGCAGATTAGGCATCCCAGGGTCCTCACCTCCGGGACTGTGGGCTGCCGGGGGCCAGGGGGCTGCTGCCGTCGCCGCTGGAAGTAAGGGCGGTTTCGTGGGCGCTGGGGTTCAGGCCGGGAACCATCAGTAGGGCCTTGGCTGGGCTTGGTCTCACCATCCCCACCTTCTGTTGTTGGCTGCGGGGGTGGCCTGGGGCGGAAAGGCCTAAGGAGAGAGACAAGGGCCCTGAAGGGACCGTGGGACCAGGGTAGACCACCTTCCTCGCAGGTCTCCCAGCTGCCCCACCCCCACCTCCATGAGCCAGGCTTCCAGCCCATGAGCACCCGCTTCCCTCTAGGCGCCTCTCACCCAGGGGCTTCAGGCTCTTCCCTTCCTGCCCTCTAGCCCCTTCCCTCCCCACCACTGGCTGGGGAGGGAAGGACAGAGCCCCAAGAAGAGAGTGTTACCTTCGGTACCTGGGCCGGAATCTGGGTGGGGGGACCCGTTCGTCTCCCTGTTGGTCCCCCTCCAGTGGGGCTGTCTCTTTGGGTTCTACCCCATCAGTGCCCTAGAAACATAAAGGCCCACGTGAGCTGTGGGGACACCAGCCGCCCTGGGACCAGGCTTTCCGCAGCTCTTCCCACCTCCTTTGGGGACCCTGTGGGCTTTGTCCTTACCAACTCCCAGAAGTTGGGTAGCTGGCTTCCCCTCACCTCTACAGACTGCTGCTGGCTGGGGGGCCGAGGGCCCCGCACAAACCGCCTTCGGTAGAAGCCGGGTGGAGGGCGCCGCCGTCGGGGCCGCTCCCCTTCGCTCCCCGGTTCTGTGCCCCCTGAGGGAGCCTCTGCCACCATGGCTGGCGGGGCAGCTGGGCGGGGCCGGGGGATGAATCGGCGGAACCTGCGTCGGTTGGGGGCATAGCGGCTGCCCTTCACTGGCACTCCCCCGGGCCCAGTTACATTGGCGGCTTCTGCGCCCTGGGAAGGTGGAAAGGGAATAGTCAGAACCTGCTCCAAACGCACGACACTCCCTAACTTGCTTGACTCCTTCCTGTCGTCCCCTTCTGGGGGAGTCCCCTCCTCCAGCCTTCCTTTAGCTCCTCTAACTTCTACTTCTTTCTACCCTCCCAAGAGCCAATGCAGTGTTTGCACCCATCTGGCAAGGAGCAACTTGTCCTCTTGAAAGAACTGCTCCCGTAGCCTCCCAAGTTTAAGGCTGGGGGAAGGGCAAGGGTGGAGGAAGGCCCGGCAGCAGGCGCGCGTCTGTCACTCCAGAGCGCTGACTCTGAGGAGGGTCCTTCCGGGACAGGGCCCCACGTGGAGAACAGACGCAGAAGTGCTTGGAGAACTACGGAGATGAAATCCAGACACTACAGACTGATGACAGGGACATATTCTTTAGACCATCCCTTAGAGTAGCCGCAGCCTTAAAGATGACAACCTCTGGCTGAGAGAACACGGTCCCATTCCCACAGCCAAGGCAGAGATAGCCCCAGGAGGGTCGAACCCTGCAATGACTCAGTATCCCACAGCAGCCCCAAACCTTCTCTCCTTCCACGACATCAAACTCCACAGTCTCCCCGTCTCCAACGCTGCGCAGAAACTTCCTGGGGTTGTTTCTTTTAATAGCTGTCTGAATGGGGGAGAGTCAGTGAGAAAGGGTTGACAGCAAGACAGGAGTTTCTCTCGCCCCTGCTGGGTCCGCCACCCAATTTCATTCTTTGCAACTTTTTATTTGGGGTCTGGGGCTGGAGGGTGGAGCAAGGAGAGGGTGGTCAAAGTTTAGCAGGGGAAAGGTCATCAACTAGTTGCCTCAGGAAAGACTGTGCAGTTACCACTGTCCCCAGGACACACTCCCTTCCCCCTTTAACCCTCAGGGATTTCAAAAAGGGAGGCAAGAATTATGAGCTTAAAGGCAAAACAAACAGCAGAGAGTCTTAAGTCACAAAGTGGGTAAAACGTGCGGTGCTTCTTACCTCAATTCGAGAGCGCTTTCCACCAAAGCAGTGGTTCTCAAACTGTAGCATGCATCAGAATCACCTGGAGAGCTTGCTAAAACAGATTGCTGGGCCCCAGCCCCACATCTGATTGATTCAGTAGGTCTGTGGTGGGGCCTGAGAATTTGGATGTCAGGTGATGCTGCCGGCACAGGGACCACACTTTGAGAACCACTGCATCCAAGTATCTTTTCCCTCTGAAAAGTGCCCGAGTCTTCCTGAAGTGTCAACAGGTCCCAGAAGGTAGTGAGCACGCCAAGCCCAGAGGGCAAAACACGCACAACTCTGACAGCCGTTCAATAACCCAACACAAGTGGGGCTAATAGTTGATACAGGCACCTGAGCAGGTGGGAGGGGAGCTATTTCCTGGTGGGCAGGCCATGGTGAAGGAAAAGCCGGAGAAACACGACCAACCATGCTGCTAAGGATCATGGCAAAGGCCTTCAAAGACAGGGCTGGTTCTTCCCCCCAGAAAGCCAGCCTAGCTCTTACCTGGTGAACAAAGACATCCTCCTTGGTGTCATTCCTGCAGAACAGGATGGTTTGTTAAGGGGGTGACTTTGGTAAAGTGCCCACCTCCACTGAGGTCCCCCACTAAATGTCCATTCCTAAGGTTGGTGGGCCCATCTGCTCCAGCTTCCACAGTTAGGGGTAGACAAGGCACCCCAGAAGCTGGTGTAGAGAGAAGTACACCTAAAACCTCAGTATGAATCTGGACTTCAGGAGCAAAGGGCGGAGAAGAAGGCAAAGGCACCTTGAAGGAACTGAGTGCTCCACCTTCTACCACAGGGGCACCTTAGAACCTGCCGGTGCTGGATGTAACCGTCCCTGGCCAACACCTCTCCTCCCTCAACCCCCATCTGGGTTGGAAAATTCCACTGTCTCCTTCCTTCTCTACAAGCAAGGAGTGAGAGAGTGGGGATGTGGGCAGAGATGCAGAACAAGTTTGGGAAGGGGACATGTCAAGAACTTGCTGTAAACGGCCACCAAGACCTTATTCTCACCCTCAGCCTAAAGATATCCTCCATGGTTAGGCCTCTCAACACAGTGACCAAGGGTGAGAGAGAAGAAAAGCTCACCCATTCTCTATCACTACCTTGCCTAGTACCCGGGTTTATCATAGAACCCCAATGGGTGTGGAATGGAGGCAAGGGAGAAGTTTTCCGGGAGGGATTCCCTGCAGGGGTCCACCATTTCGAAAATTAGACAGAGACCCTTACCCAGAACAAATGTTCTAGTTCTAAAGCACTTGGATCTGCACAAAGGTCAGCCTGCTAAGAGAGAAGTAGGGCCTCCCAGGAGGGCTGGGCTGGGCAGGGTGCCCAGGCTGGGGAAGGGCCCACTGGGGGAGACCTGGCTCTGCTCAGAATCCACCACTCCAACCTCTCCCCGCGCTGGGAGGGTGGGGCTGCCAACTGAAGGAAAGCAGCAGCCTCCGGCTAGGCTACCTCCTTTCTCCCTCCCCCACTGCCACCCTCAGTCCCAACAGGTGGAGGATTCAGATGAGCCACAGCTCTTTAAGGGAGATGAACAGTGAGGGTGCCATGAGTGCTGCCCATAACAGAAAATTAGTGAGGATTCCAGCCAGGAGCCCTGAGGAGCAGAGAACCCTATACATTCTGCCCCAAAGGCATGACAAACCGAAAATAATAAGGCAATTCCAGAAGGTGAGACAGAGAAGCTGGGAGGGTCAGAGCCAGGTTTGCCAAGTTCCTGGATGGTTAATCCTCTGCTGCCCTTGAAGATGTGGAGGCGGCTTCATCTTGCCACTAAGCAAACATTTGTTGTGCGGTTAAAGACTTTCAACCAGCACCAGCTGGACATTGCAACCATGTGCCTTGGCAGGGGTAGAGATGAGGTTGGGAAGGTGTCCAATCCCACAGGCTAGTTTGGAAGATACCCATTCCACCCCGGCCCTGGGTTCCTTGGATACCTGTTGATGAATCCGTAACCATTCCGGACGTTGAACCATTTGACAGTGCCCAGTACTTGGATTGCTGCCATGCAGAGATGCAGTGGGGACAGTAAGATGGGGGGAAGAGACGGAGTTGGACTCAGTTTTGAGACACTTCAAAAACTAACCTACTTCCTTACTACCTGTTAAGCTCACCTTCAAGCCAACCAGGTTTCACTAGTAGCTTCAAGGTATTCTTACCCGAGTTCCACCAAATGGAATCACCCACACAAGGACTCAGGCTTTCAAAACCCTTCCAACTCTAAGGCACGTTCCTCACATCCTACAAATCCAGGCCCTTCACCTGAAACTGGGTACTCAGCTGGCCCAGAAAGTGCTGCCCTCAGGTCATAACTGAGGGCTTCTCTAGCCCTCCCAGCGTAAGGGTCCCCAGGGCACCTGCTTCAGAGGTTTACCTAGTACTAATCCCAGTCAGCTAGGCCAAGTGTGCCGCCCCGGGGGCGTGGCGGACCCTGAGGCTTCATTCTCCACCCCAAGGCCCTAGCTGAACCTGAGGCCCCGCCCTCCCCCCAGGAAAGCACTGGCAGGCTTTCCCACCAGGGGAATCCACTTTGGTCCGCAGCTCCCAGCCCAGTTAGTGCTTTGGGCCTCTGGACCAGGCCGCCTTTGGCTTCCCAGATCCTGCCAGGCACCAGGCTGCCCCTCCCCCAGCCCGCCGACCCCTTAGAGCCGCCCTGGCACGCGCCGCCCCCTCACCCAGCACCGGCTTGTCCGCCTGACTCCGGGCCGGGGGCGCGGGGGTCCCTGAGGCTGCCGTCGCCGGGTTGCCAGGGTTGCGGGGGCCCGGCGCCGAGGGGGTCCCAGCAGCGGGGCCCGAGGCGGCTCCGCCCCCGCCGCCGCCGCCCGCCCCGCCGCCTGGTTTCTGCGGCTCCCCTGCGGGCACCGGTACTACCACCGCTACCACCCCTGTCGCCGTCGCGGGCACCGTCGCCGCGGGGGCCGCTGTCGCCACCGGGGCCGCTGTCGCCACCGCTGCCACCTCCGCCTCGCTCATCCCGCCGGGTCCAATACCAGCCCCCGCCGCCACCGCCCCGGCCCCTCCCCCCGGCTCGCGAACCCGCCGCCCGGCTTAGTCCTCGCGCCCCGAGCCTCGCCCGCACACCGGCAGCGAGCCCGCAGCGGAGGCCAATCGCAGCCCGCTGCCGCGGCGCGCGCCGACCCCGCCTCCCGGCCACAGGCCAATCCTAGCCGAGCAGTCCCCCGGCCCGCACGCCGACCCCGCCTCCCGGACTTGGCACGGAGGCCCAGGCCCCCGCCCGCCGCCCCGTAAGTACACCTGGGCCCCGCCCCTGGGACGCCACGTGACTGCTCCCAGCCCAACCCATTGGTTGATGGCCCCTTTCCCCTCCCCCCTCCGCCCCTTTTCACCGGCCGCGGGAAATCAAACGGGTTGCTGGCGCCCCAACCGCCACCTCGCCTCTGCGCGGAGGGCGGGGCCGGGGACGCAGCTCCCGTTGCTCCTGACTAGCCCGGTGGGGGGCAGGAGTCGACAGCCTCGGTTCCGGCAGTGAGCGCGCTGCTCACCTCTGCCCTCGAGACCGACCTCGCGCGTACACTGCCAGGTGTGGACGCCTTCTCCCGCCACCAACAACTTTCGTACTGTCGCCCTGCCGGATGCCCCCGCACACCCGCGGGGCAAACTGGAAAGCGCGGCGGAACGATGTTCCCAGCTCATAGCTGCTCTCACAAGCCGGCCCCTCACTTTTACTATGTTTGCTCTTGAAACAAAGTTTGCATGCGGTACGGTGCACAGCTTCTCTGCTGAGTTTTGGTAAATGTGTCTATGCACGTGGCCAGCGCCCTAATCAAGCTATTTTCTCTTACTCCGGGAAGGTCCCTGGAGCTTTCAGGCAATCCCAGCCTCCCCACAGAACACCGCGGTTCTGATGTCTGCCACCCTAGACCAGCGTCAGAGTCCCTCGCGTGTGCGTGCCAGGCCCTGTGGCATCCGGCCAGGTGCCAGGCTCCGACCGACCCAAGGCCTTTGCACAGGCAGTTTCCTCCGCCCGGAACGCGCCCTTTTATATGTGTTTCCTAGGGTGGCTCTCGTCTTCAAGTACCAGCTTACATATCACTCCTCTTTACCACACCATCCCTTATTTTTCTCGTGGCATTTTTGAAAATAGGAAATGATCTTGACCATTTGCTTATTTATACTATTTGCACACACACACACGCCAGGCTGTAAACTCCACAGCAATAGTAATTATGTCTGCCTCCCAGAGCAGTGCCTGGCACAACGTAGACGCTCAAAATTAATATATTGAGTAAATGAATGGTCCGCATTACACGGATTAGAAGACTGAGGCGAGGTACGAGGCTTGTCCCAGGTTTCTCCGGAGTCCAGACGTCCAGCCCAGGAGGAGCAATGTCCCTCGCAGAATAATGAAGCTCCAGCAGTCTCTACTCCAGAGGGCCGCTTCCCCCGCCAGGGAGGACGCGGGTGGCGCTGGACTGCGCGTATTTTTAGCCGGGACAGCGCGCCCCAGACAGCACACGTGCCCCCAGGCGCTGCTCGGCCCTCCCTACGTGCGCTACCCCAGGGCTAGTGTCCCCGGCCGAGCCCCGCGTCCTCGCCGCAGCCCGCGGCCGCAGCGCCGCCTCTCCCGGTCCCGGGGCGCCCTCTGCCGGCCGCTCCCGGAGGCCGCCCGGTCCCGCTTAGTCGCAGTCCTCCACCAGCCACCCGCCCACCCCACCCTGCGGCCCTTTCGGAGTTAAGGATTCTGATTTCCAGGGCACCGGTCACAAGGACAGAAAAAGAGAAAAGACGAAGCTGTGAGGGATACAGAAATCACCACCATCCTTAGACTGTTAAGGACCCAGTTACCTGTGCCTGGCCCCGAGCTCGAGGAACGGGAGAAGAGACCGAGGCTGGGCAAAGGCTAGCAAGATGCCTCAGCGTGAGACCGCGCGGAGAAACAACCCTACGGCAGGTACCGAGGGAGCTCAGGTGTGGGCTAGTTAACTACAGGTTAGAGGGTGAGATAACAGGAAGCTCAAAGGAAGGGAGGATGAGCCCATTTTGTAGTAAGATTAAGAAAATGGGCCAGGCGTGGTGGCTCACGCGTATAAACCTAGCACTCTGGGAGGCCGAGGCGGGAGGAGCGCTCGAGGTCAGGAGTCCGAGACCAGCCTGAGGAAGAGTGAGACCCCTGTCTCTACTAAAAATAGAAAAAGCCCATCATGGTGGTGCGCGCCTGTAGTCCCAGCTACTGGGGAGGCTGAGGCAGGAGGCTTGCTTGAGCCCAGGAGTTTGAGGTTGCTGTGAGCTAGGCTGACGCCACGGCACTGTTGCCCGGGGAGCGAGACTCTGTCTCCAAAAAAAAAAAACAGTCAGGGGGTGGGGTATTGCAGGGAAAAGTACCCCTGCAGACCACAGGAGGCATGAAACCACACCTGTACACAACAGCCTCTCTCTCTGTCCCCAGGAGGAGAAATAGCAGAAGCCACAGAGAGATGCGCTTAATTGCCCTGTTTAGATATAGGGTTTGTTCAGGGAATTTTATGGTTATTTAAATATTTTAAGTGCCATAGACGACAAGGACTCCAGGCGTCCTAGTGAAAAGGTTTCCTCCTTTTTCTGTCACTTCCTCTCCGTCCTTTCCATTTGCTCCTGCCCACCTGAAGTGGTCTCTCACCTATCTTGTCCACTATTTAAAAAACAAACAAAACCTGCCTTCTTAACTATTGCCCTACACATCTCCATTATTCGAACACCAAACTTCCCGAAAGCAGTCCTTGCTGCCTCTACTTCCTCAACTTCCTTTCACCCCCCGCCCCAGATCTGGTTTCTGCCCCCACCACTCCACTGAGACTGCTTCAGCAGTGGCCTCCTGCCTCTGCTTGATTGAGACGTTCAGTGGATGCCTTTGGTTCTCTTTTGACTCCAGCAAGTGAAGTGTCCCTGCCACAGCCTCCGCAACCCAGCCTTCCTCTGTCTACCTATCATCCTCTGCTTTGTGTCTTGTTCTCCTCCACCAACCCCAGTATTTCCCAGGCCATTTCTCCTGCCTCATGTCTTCTGTAGGTCATTTTAGCCTTTCCCTTGGCTTCAGTGACCACTTTCTGATGGCCCTCAAACCTGTGTCTCCAGCCCTGAGTCCCTCCCACCTTCTACAAGACTCCAAGTCAAGTATTCTCTAACCAATTGCTCCTCAGGCTTTGGAACCTTGACAAGGTCCCAAATCTAATCTCCTCTTCTGCCCACCCCCATCCTCCCCCTTCACTGAGTTATGTCCTCACCACTTACCCACAAACAGTCATCTTCTAGTACCTATTACTCCTTTCTCTCCCTGGATGCCCAGGCTTAGACCAGCCAAGGTGAAGATTTGCGGTATGAAATTGAGATGAAATTTGAAAGACTGAAAAGATGGTGTCACCTTTGTCCCCTAGTACCATAAACTCTCAGCAACTTTTCCCTCCAACTTTCTTGTTGCAGCCCAAATCAGAGTTTACCTCTTCCCACTTCTAGCACCTGCTCTCTTATTTCTCAACTGCCACAGAGTGGCAGCCTGCTGTACGGAGAACCTACAGCCTCCGTCTTCTCCTCTCCCATGCACTCCCTAGCTACTCTCAACCACTGTCCTTCCTCCACAGGGTCTGCCAGCTCTCCGCCAAACCCTTGACCTTTCTGTACCCTCTACCTTCTTGTCTCATCTGTTGTATCTGATATCAGTGCTGACCACATCCTTCTGGAAACCTTCTTGTCATTTTCTTTTTACCTAGTAGTACTAGAAAGAATAAACTTTTCCTGAGCACTCATTATGTGCTACACACTGTGCTAAGCACTTTATATACAGTAGGTCATTTAGTCCCTACAACAATCTGGGGAGGTGGGTACTATGAAAATCATCCCCATTTTACAGAGAAGTAAATTGAGGTATAGTGAAGTTAAGCAAGTGGTCTAAGTCACACAGCTGGGAACAACCAAGCTGGGATTCAAATGCAGATCCATCTACCTTCAGAGTCCACAGTCTAAGCCACCAGTCTCCTTCCACTATGCTGGGACTGCCATGGTCCCCACTTATCCACAGTGTCGTTTTCCAAGGTTTCAGTTACCCACAGTGAACTGCAGTCTAAAGATATTACATACAATGACATATCTGGGGGGAGAGAGAAACCACCTTCACATGACTTTTTTTATTACAGTATATTGTTATACTTATTCTGTTTTGTTATCAGTTATTGTTAATATCTTACTGTGCCCAATTTATAAATTAAACCTTGTCATAAATATGCATGTATAGGAAAAAATATAATATATATAGGGTTTGGGACTGTCTGCCGTTTTAGGCATCCACAGGGGTCTTGGGACATATCCCCTGAGGATAAGGGAGGGCTACTGTACATTTTTCACCTTCCTCAACAATCCCTGGAGCCCACATTCCCTCTAGATCTTTCCATATGTCAGGCTTTTGGTTCCAAACTAAATGTCTTGAAAGCTTGTCTGCTTTACCCGGACTCTGCTGCTTTCATTGGCCCCCAGCATTCAGGAAAGACTCTGACATCTGCCATGTTACCTCTAGTTCAATGGACACATTTTTGCCCTTATTCCTCCACCCCCAACTATGTGGCAGATGCAGCTGGAGACCATTTCCATCTCAGACTCCCCAGTCTTTTACTTGCACCCCCTAAAGGTCAGAGTCCCCAGTTCTATTCTTCTAACTCTATCCCCTCTCAATCAGGCACCTCCTCCACTTCTGTTGCCTCAGATATGACCTGTTATCAATGGAATTTTGTCCCCCCAAAAAGCATGTTTAAGTCTTAACCCCTGGTACGTGTGACTGTGACCTTATTTGGAAATAGTGTCTTTGCAGATGTAATCAAGTTAAGATGAGGTCATTGGGGTGGGCCCTAATCCAATATGACTGGGGTCCTCATAAGAGGAAACCTCCACACAGGGAGAACTCCATGAGACAAGGCGGAAGGGCTGCAGCTGCAAGCCAGGAGCGCCTGGGGCTACCAAAGCTGGAAGCGGCAAGGAAGGATCCTCCTCTAGAGGATATGGAGGGAGAATAGCCCTGCCGACATCCTCATTTCAGACTTTTATCCTCCAGAACTGGGAGATACTAAATTTCTATTATTTTAAGCACCATATTTGTGGTACTTAGTTATGGAAGCCCTGGGAAACCAATACATGAGCTAAGTACAGATGATTCCCCAATATTCCTCCAGCCCAGTTGCTCACTTCTTGAGCTTCAGACCCATGATGGCCAACTTCCAGCTGAAAATCTCCAGGGTCCCCCATCTTGGTAAAGGGCACTGCCATGTCAGTGCCATATCCTTGGATTCGGAGACCCATGAATCTTCCTTGACACCTGCCTCTCCTCCCTCACCTCCTGTGTCTGACTGTCTCTTCATCCTGTTGGTTCTACATTCTCACCTCTGTTTATTTCTCCCCATCCCGACTGCCCCACCTGGTCCACATCGTAAGAACCACTACAATAGCCTCCTGCCTGCTTGGTTTCCTGCCTCCATCAGTGCGCCTCCAATCCATTTGCTGTGAGCTACCTCACAAGTCATTCTGCCTCACCACCCCGCTTTATTTTCGCCATAGTATTTATCAGTATTTGCCTGGTATTTTCTTGTTTACAATTTGTAAGCTTGGGATCTTGTCTATCTTGTTCATTGCTCTATTCTCAGTGCCTAAAACTGTCCCTGGCACCTGGTAATTGACCGGTGAATATGTGGCTGAATGAACGAAGGCAGCCAGAAAGATCTGTCTAAAATGCATTTTTTTTTCAGGCACTACTTAGGCACATTAAATATACACATTTCCTGTGATCCAGCAATTGATCTTCTGGGCACATGACCCAGAGAGATTCTTTTACAGAGCATGCATGAGAATGAAGGTGGGAAGTTGGAGGCAATCTGGGCGTACATCACTGGGAGGGTGACAGGTAAAATGTGATGGGTGTGCACTGGAGTATCATGCAGCAACCAGAAGTGACAGGTTAGGTGTACTTATGGCAACATGGATGGATCTTGAAAACACAGTGCTTAGAGAAAAAGGGTAAGAAACAGAATGAGATATATACAACCATACCACTTACATGAAAAGACACATTCCCACAATCAATAAGCCACGTCTCGTCAGAGTACAGAAATGAGGCCAGGTGCAGTGGCTCATGCCTGTAATCCCAGAACTTGGAGTCTGAGGCAGGAGGATCACTTGAGACCAGGAATTTGAGACTAGACTGGGAAACAGGGTGAGACCCTGCCACTACAAAAAATTAAAAATTAGCCAGATGTGGTGGTACATATCTGTAGTACCAGCTACTCAAGAGGCTGAGGTGGGAGGATCGCTTGAGCCCAGAAGTCTGAGGCTGCAGTGAGCTATGATTGCACCACTACACTCCAGCCTGGGTGATAGAGCAAGAAAGACCCTGTCTCAGAAAAACTTAAAAATAAAAATAGAAAACCAAAAAGATATATAATATCATAATTGCCTGCAGAGGGGAAAGAATGAAAATAGCAAAATGGCATTAGGGGTTAAAAAAGAAAAAAATAATCAATTAAGCAAATGTATGAACGAATGAAATGCTCTATTCTACTTAAAACTTGTCAGTGACTTCCCGTGGAAGACTCATAGGTAAAGCTCAAACCTTTGGCTCAGCTCTAAAGCCCCAAGACCCAGCCCTGTCTCTTCCCATGGCACTCTACCCACCCAGGGCACAGAAAATTGATGGGTATTCCTGACGTAGTTGTGAGGCAGGGAAGATGCCATCCACGTCAGCCTCGGAGAGTCAGGGATGGCTCAGTGCGAGGTGAAGCCAGATTCCAGTTCTGAAAGGCACAGCTCTGAGAGGCACCTGAGAGTTGGCCAGGTGAAGAGGGGGTAGGCAGGAATGGGATTCAAAGTGACCAAGTGATTTGGGGTAGGTGCTAGGGCCTGGGACCCAGGGTGCAATCAGGGTACCCTATATGTGGGTACGAGGGTTCGCCAGGGGCTAGAGAGGACAGGGGTCAGGTCCTGAATCTGGCCCTTGCAATAAGGGCCCAAACTGCCCTCTGGCTCTTTCCTGTCTGAATGCAAATGTCATCACCCTTTCATGGGTCTGGACCAGCCAAGAAGGATTGATATTCAGCTAATGCATCTTTATCCCTCCTCACATAACTGCCAGACCTTCCCTCACCCTGTTGAGAGCCAATCCTTCTTCAGGGTCCTCAGCTCTGGTGTCTCCTCTGCTGGAAGACCTTACAGGCTTTCACACTGGGTTTGGTCCCACCATGGGCTCACTTGGCCCCCACGATCCCAGCAGTGGGCAGTGTCAGTCAGCTCTGCAGTTGCCCACCTACTGCTTTTTTGAAATTATCATTATTATTATTATTTGAGACAGGATCTCACTCTGTCATCCAGGCTAGAGTGCAGAGGCATCATCATAGCTCACTGCAACCTCAAACTCCTGGGCTCAAGCAATCCTCCTGCCTCAGCCTCCTGAGTAGCTGGGACTATAGGCGTGCACCACCATGCCCAGCTAATTTTTCTATTTTTTGTAGAGTCAGGGTCTCACTCTTCCTCAGGCTGGTCTCAAACTCCTGACCTCAAGTGATCCTCCCACCTTGGCCTCCCAAAGTGCTAGGATTACAGGCGTGAGCCACTGCGCATGACCAGAGTTTTGACCAGAGCATTTTTTAACATACCTATTGGCCATTTGTATGTCTTCTTTTAAGAAATGTCTATTCAGATCCTTTGCCCATTTTTAATTGGATTATTTTATTTTTTCCTATTGAGTTATTGGAGCTCCTTATCTATTCTAGTTATTAATCCCTTGTCAGACAAGTGGTTTGCAAATATTTTCTCCCAAACTGTGGGTTGTCTCTTCACTTTGTTGAATGTTTCCTTTGCTGTGCAAAAGCTTTTTATCTTGATGTGATCCTAGTTTTCAACTTTTGCTTTGGTTGCCTGTGCTTTGGGGGTATTACTGAAGAAGTCCTTTCCCAGACCAATGGCCTGAAGCATTTCCCCAATGTTTTCTTTCAGCAGTTTCATAGTTTCAGGTCTTACATTTAAGTCTTTAATCCATTTTGATTTGATTTTTGTATATGGTGAGAGATAAGGGTTTAGATTCATTCATCTGCATTTGGATATCCAGTTTTCCCAGCACCATTTGTTGAAGAGACTGTTCTTTCCCCACTGTATGTTCTTGGCAACTTTGTTGAAGATAAGTTCACTATAGATGTGTGCATTTATTTCTGAGTTTTCTGTTCTGTTCCATTGGTTTATGTGTCTGTTTTTATGCCAGTACCATGCTATTTTGGTTACTACACCTCTGTAGTATAATTTGAAGTCAGGTAATGTGATTCCTCCAGTTTTGTTCTTTTCGCTCAGGATGGCTTTGGCTATTCTGGGCCTTTTGTGGTTTCATGTAAATTTTAGGATTATTTTTTCATTTTTGTGAAGAATATCATTGATATTTTGATGGGGATTGCATTGAATCTGTAGATTGCTTTAGGTAGTATGGACATTTTAATAATATTGATTCTTTGAATCCATGAGCATGGAATAATTTTCCATTTTTTTGTGTCTCTCAATTTCTTTCATCAATGTTTTATAGTTTTCATTATAGAGATCTTTCACTTCTTGGTTAAGTTTACTCCTCGGTGTCTTATTTTATTGTAGCTATTGTAAATGGGATTACTTTCTTGGTTTCTTTTTCAGATTGTTTACTATGGGCATATAGAAATGCTACTGATTTTTGTATGTTGATTTTGTATCCTACAACTTTACTGAATTTGTTTATCAGTTCTAATAGCTTTTTTTTATGTGTGAAGTCTTTAGGTTTCTCTAGACATAAGATCATATCATCTGCAAACAAAGATAATTTGACTTCTTCCTTTCCAGTTTGGATGCCCTTTCTTTCTTTTTCTTGTCTGACTGCTCTAGCTAGAACTTCCAGTACTATGTTGAATGATAGTGGTGACAGTGAGCATCCTTGTCTTGTTCCAGATCTTAGAGAAAAGGCTTTCAGTTTTTGCCCATTCAGTATGATACGAGCTGTATGTCTGTCACATATGGCTTTTATCACATTGAGGTAAGTTCCTTCTATACCCAGTTTTTTCAGAGTTTTTATCATGAAAGGATTGTGAATCTTATTGAATGCTTTTTCAGCATCAGTTGAAATGATTACATGGTTTTTGTCCTTTGTTCTGTTGATATGATGTATCACATTGATTGATTTGCATATATTGAACCATTCTTGCAACCCTGGGATGAATCCCATTTGATCATGGTGAATAATCTTTTTATTGTGTTGTTGAATTTGGTTTGCTAGTATTTTGTTGAGGATTTTTGCATCTATGTTCATCAGAACTATTGGCCTACAGTTTTCTTTTTTCGTTGTGTCTTTATCTGGTTTTGATATCAGGCCTCATAGAATGAGTTTGGGGGTATTCCCTCCTCCTAGATTTTTTGAATAGTTTAAGTAGGATTTCATTCAAAACTTTTCATCACCCCATAATATTCTGAAATAAAAAATAAATAAAATAAATTCCAAAAAAACACTTTTCATCAATGCTTCCTAAAGAACTCATTGTACTATTGTTGCAACTCTGTGTAAATCTAAAATTTCAAAATAAAAAGTTTTAAAAGCCTACCAAACAACACACACACACACACACACAATGAAATATACATTAAAATAAAAACAAAAACAAAATTAACTCTACCAGGAAAATCTACCAGAAGAGAAGTATACTCACTTGGCAAACCTCTTTTTCAGCAGAATATGAGTGCCCTGTAAACTGTTACCCTCTCAGAAAGAAATGATGACATAACGAGTGAGATTAATTGCCAGTGCAAGTACATCATCCAAAGCCATTGACAATGTATTGAAAGGTAGCTATAGAGTTTTCAAGAATAATTGAATTCAGCTGGGTGTGTTGGTGTGCACCTGTAGCCCCAGCTACTCTGGAGGCAGGAGGATCGCTTGAGCAGGAGTTCTAGGCTGTAGTGTACTATGCCAATCGGGTGTCCGCACTAAGTCCAGCATCAATATGGTGACCTCCCAGGAGCGGAGGACCACCAGGTTACCTTAGAAGGAGTGAACTGGTCCAAGTGAGAAATGTAGCAGGTCAAAACTCCCGTGCTGATCAGTAGTGGGATCACATAACACCTGTGAATAGCCACTGCCCTCCAGCTTGGGCAACATAGTGAGATTCCTGTCTCTAAAAAACAAAACAAAATGAAATGAAAAAAGACCTAAATTCTAATCTTGATGAAAGGATGTAACCACAAGAATGAAGGAAAGGAATGATGAAGGAACGTGAATGTCTGTCATTAAGACAAGCTAGAATACTATCAATTATATTTGAATCCATTCTTAAGAAAGAAACTTTGACGTGAACAGCAGAGGAATGCTCAATATGTAAATTAGAAAAGATAGACTGGGTGCAGTGGCTCACACCTGTAATCCTAGCACTTTGGGAGGCCAAGGAGGGAGGATCACTTGAGCTCAGGAGTAAGAGACCAGCCTGAGCAAGAATAGCAAGACCCCATCTCTACTAAAAATAGAAAAATTAGCCAGATGTGGTGGCACGTGCCTGTAGCTCCAGCTACTCAGGAGGCTGAGGTAGGAGAATCACTTTAGCACAGGAGTTTGAGGTTGCTGTGAGCTAGGCTGATGCCATGGCACTCTAGCCCAAGAGACAGAGCAAGACTCCATCTCTAAAAAATAAAAAAGAGAGAGAGAGGTTCTTCAATAGTTTTCAGGGGAGACTTGTTCCAGGATTATTAATATTCCAGGATTCTTCTTGAAGGGAAGGCAGACAGGCCGTTTTTACACTGAAGACAAGTGTGCTACGCTTTTGTTGTTGTATGGTACTAATCATGAAGTAGGTGCAGCTTATTACCTTGCCTGGATTTCAAGCCTCCTTGACTGAGTTTAGTCTTTCCACTTATATTTTCTTATAGAAAGAATGGACAGATGGACCAACTAACATAGATGTTCTGTTGCCCATGGCCATTTCATTTATAAATATATCTATATTGCCATTTCTTTGTCAATCTTTTGTGAGTCTGATTAGCTTAAGTCAGATGTACCTTCATTCAACATTAAATTGATATTTATGCTATACCAAGTATTTAGGAGGTGGGGACAAAGTGGTGAACAAAACAGACAAGTTCCCATCCCTTATACAGGTTCATTCTAGTGAGGAAAGACAGACATTAATAAAACAATTACAGAAATAAATCAATGTCAACAATCCATGATAAATGCTGTATGTTTGCTATGAGAGTATATAACACAAGAAGCTGACTTAGTCTACTAGGTCAAGAAAGGCTTCCCTGAAGAAGTGACTTGAGTCAGCAAAGTAAAATGATGGGGCTTTCAAAGCTGAGGACTCTATCCTGGATTGTGGTGATCCCATAGATGCAATGTCACCTGTGTTCTTCCCAGGTGCTGACTATCTTGTCACTCTACAGTCTTCTGTCAAGATTATCCATGCCTCTTCTAGTTTGAATGTAAGCTCTTGGGGGCTGTGATCACTCAGCCTCCTTTTGATATCGTGGAGCTTGTGCCTTAGCCTTAGCTCAGTCGGGACACTTTGTCATGGTCTCAGAGAAATGAACCAATTAAGACTGTTACATTATGCATAGTATGTACTGTCGTACAAAAATGGCAATACACTAAGTAACAGCTTTATCAAGATATAATTCACATAGCATACAATTCACCAATTTAAAACGTAAAATTCAATGGTTTTTAATATTTGAAGAATTGTGCAACCATCACTCCAGTCAATTTTACAACATTTCCATCACCCCAAAAAGGCACCCCTGCCTTCCCCCTTACCCATTTTCAGTCACTCCCCATTTCTCCTCAAATCCCTCAGCATTAGGCAACCACTAATATGCTGTCTGTCTCTACAGATTTGTCTATTCCAGACATTTCATATAAATGGACTACTATGTGCTCTTTTGTGACTGACTTTCACTTAGCATAATGTTTTCAAGGCTCATCCATGTTGTAGCATGTACCCAGTACTTCATTTCTTTTTATTGCTGAATAATATTTCATTGTATGGCTATACCACATTTTATTTACCCCTTTATTTAAGTCTTTGGGTTGTTCCCACTTTTTGGGAAATAAATAGTGCTGCTTGGATCATTTGTGTACAGGTTTCTTTTTTTTACTGATGTGATATTCATATAACATAAAATTAACCATTTTTTCAGAGTACAAAATTAACCATTTTAAAGTGAACAATTCAGTGGTATTTAGTGCATTCACAATGTTGTGCAACCACCACTTCTATGTAGGTCCAAAACATTTTCATTACTCTAAAATAAAATCCATACTCATTAAGCAGTTACTCCCCATTCCCTGCTTTCCCTAGCACCTGGCAACCACCAATGAGCTTTCTGTTTCTAGGGATTTACCTATTCTGGATATTTTGCATTAGTGGACTCACAGAATATGTGATCTTTTGTGTCTGGGCTTCTTTCACTTAGCATGTTTTCTGAGGTTCATCCAGTTGTAGCATATATTTCATTCCTTTTCGTGGCTGAATAATATTCCATTACATGGATATACCACATTTTGTTCATCCCTTCATCTGTTGACTGACGTTTAGGTTGCTTCCACCTTTTGGCTACTGTGAATAAGTGCTGCTGTGAACATTCACATGCGCAGATTTGTTCTGAGTACCTGTTCTTAATTCTTTAGGCGGTATACACATAGGAGTGGAATCGCTGGGTCATACGAACAGTACATCTTTGAGAAGAGCAGGAGTCAGACCTTTAAACAATGCACTCAGGAAGGTTTCCACAAAGGAAAGGACAGGAATTTCAGAAAATTGAGGGGAAGAAGCTGGGGGTGATGGTGTAACACGCTACACAAATATAGTAACTGAAGCTAGTGTTCGTAGTTCACATGTATCATGTCAAAGGAGTCTTACATCTCCCTGGTGAATTGGGCTGTTTAGACTTCCTTATTATCCTCATTTATGGGAAGAAAATTAAGGCAGAGCGATTTGAAGTAAATTCTCAAAGATACAAAACAAGAATGAGATTTCAAGCCGAGATCTTTAGTCGCTTACCTTGGTTTCACTGTCCTGTTATTTACCTAACTTACTGGAGCAAACAAGGTAGCTGTGAAGTTAGTGCTAGAAACCCAGGAACCGCAGGGAGAAGACTACAAAGTTTCAGGAAAAGCAGCAGCTTTCTTATTAAGATGAGGGCTAAGGAACTAAGCTCTGGAAGATAGCTTGTTTCCAGCTTCATGGTTATCTTCTATGATTTAGACAATGTTAATGTTATTTAACATACCACTCTTCTTTACAATTTTTTCTAAGAGAGGTGGTAGACAATTCATTTGGAAATTGTAGAGCACAGTTGGGGAAAAAACCAGAAATGCTATGTTAAATCTCTTTATTGAGGGTTGTTCAAGAGCGGAAGGGCCTCTGTGGAAGTCATAGGGACCAATACGGACCAAAGACTAAACAAGATGGTGGCCGGTAGAGGACCGCTCTGTCTCACCGGGTGAAACTCTATGGCAGAGCAGAGGCGTACAGTTTAGAGAAGTGAAGCCGAAATGGGCGGTAACCCGACCACACTACCGCGCTGGGAGGAGAGGAGAGGAAAGAGATCTCCTGCGCATGTGTGGAACTGGGGGGAAGGATTCCAAGACAAGGGGCCCACCCCACAGCGCAAGTTTTCTGAAACGTGTGAGTTATCTAAGTCCAGTTAAAGCCGAAGTGGGGCGTTTCCTAGGACGCATGCGTTCTAGACAAGACAGTGCCGTAGTCTTTCAACGACCGGCCTACAGGCGACGTCTGAGGTGGAAGGGGCGTTTAGGCTTCCCTACACGCATGCGTTCTGAGACCGAGGCGTTTCCTTCAGAGGGTGTGGAGTGCAGGGATCTTTATTGCGCAGGCGCAATGACTGTCCGGTAGGGCGAGTGGTCTACCAAGGGGAGGGAAGAGAAGGTTGAAAGGATTAAAAAACCGGATGCGCCTGCGCGTTGCCGACTAGTTGGAAAGGCTAAGGATTTGTGAGGGGCGGGGACACGTAAGCGCGTCATTGGATGGGTAGGTGGGAGGGAGGGTGGAGCGCGGGGAGGGTCTATGCGCTTGCGCAGTGCGGGGGTGGAGGGCGGAGGAGATAGATAGCACGCTTGCGCGGCTGTCATAGGGCTGCTTGGTTGGTCAGTGGGGAGTCGGCGCCTGCGTACTAAGACCCGTGTGCAGCAGCGGCGGCGGCGGTAGAGGCGGCGGCGGCGGCGGCGGCGGCAGCGGGCTCGGAGGCAGCGGTTGGGCTCGCGGCGAGCGGACGGGGTCGAGTCAGTGCGTTCGCGCGAGGTGAGAGCTGGCAGGGCGCGCGTGCGCGGAACCTTGGCTTGGGCCTGGGAGGAGAGATGGAACTGCGCGGGGGTCGGGGAGGGGGCAGAGGGGAGCGGCGGCCGCCGCCGCACGGGTTCGGTCGGGGAGCCGCGGGAGGTGCGGAGAGGCGCGGGAGCGCGCCCCGGTTGGCGCGCAGGGTGACGGTTGGGGCCGGCCGGGTGACGTTGGAGCGACGCAGGGCGGGGGACGGCGAGCCGCGAGGCCGCCACGCGGGAGAGGCCGCCAGGCGGCCACGCCGGGGCGAGGGCCAGGGGCCAGATCGGCCCGCCGGGGCAAGTGTACCTGGTCCGTTGAGGACCGGGCGCCGCGCAGCCACGTGAGGTGGGGGAGGGGGGGTGTTCGGTTAGAGGGCATGTTACGGGGGGGGGGTGGCGGCCGGCGTGGGGGAGGGGAGGCGGCGTGGCTCCGGCTTGGCGCAGCCTTTGAGGAGGGGGTGGCCGCGGCACCGGAAGTGCCCCAAACGGGAGGCTGCCCTCGGGGTCGGAGGCCGCATGGCCGAAGGTGGACCGGGGCCGCATGGCAGCGCGGGGACCCCTCCCCCCAGGTCCCGGCCGCCGGAAGCCCCGGACAGCCACATGGTGGGCGGGAGCCGGCAGCCCCCAGCGCGGGGAGACCTGGTCCTTGCGGGGGTCTGAGGGAACCTGGAATTTGAGGAGTAGGAGAAGCCCGAGGCCCAGATCTTGATCACCCGAGAGGGCCCGCTGCAGGCATATGTTAGCGCTCCTCAATCTCATGGGCCCTGGAGCTTTCCCCCCTATCCTGTGAAGTGAGGCGGCCAGCCAGGTGTAAGTGGCACTCTTTGAGGTGGGAGTGTAGAAATGGGGAAACTTAGTGCAATTGGACAGGAGCCCAACTCTTCTGCCAGCCGGTACCGATAGCTCCTTAAAGTCCAGGGCAGATGAGTTTCCCACTGTGACATGGGCTCTTCACCTTGTCACTCTCTTCCCGTGGTCTCTGCTTTGAGAGTTGCTGGGTTTTAGAGTCCTTAACTCTACCAGCCTGTATGATTTCTGTTACTTGCTACTGCCAACCTTTTGCTTTCATTTTATTGTCATTCACTATCCCCTACACCCCCACTTTCTACGGACTGTACAGGCCCGGCTTGAAAAGCCGACAGGACAGATGCATCCTGGGAAAAGTGGGAGGGTCCTCCGGGAGAGGCTGGGTTCCTGGGTTCCCTTTGGGAACTGAGATCGAGGTGTTTGGTCGGGAATCATTTAGGAAATAACTTTACTTTCTCCCCTTGACTCCATCTGCAAGTGCATGTTGGCAAGGCGGGAATCCCCCAAAGAGGCCTTGTGGTTTCCTGTATCAGCGACTGGTTTGTGTGTGGATGGAGGAGTGTAACAGATGGGTGGGGCCTTGTCCTCCGGTCTCCACCCTCCCCCCATTAGCCACACCCTTTTGCTGGATCATAGCTGCTCACCTAATTATAGCCTTGGCTATGTGTGGGGAAGAGGGGTGGTTGGTTTCAGTGGCAAGTAACACCTGAGTCCTCCCCCCTCCCAGGAAGTAGGCCTTTCCTCATCTCCGAGATTTGGCATGCTAACTCCCTGGAGCCTTCCTTTCCCAAGCCACTATGTTAGCTTTCATTTTGGGGAGAGGATACAGCTATTCCCTCCTTCCATATACACACCGGTTCTTAAGTATATTTGAGTCCAGTCAGTATTTAATCCAGGAACTGTGACTTTATTTTACGTGGGTAATGGAATAAAAGATTTGGGAAGAATGAAGCAATGTTTCCAGAGAGAAATGAGATAGATTGGAGGTCCTTTTAATCTCCATCCTTACGCCAGTTCTCTTCTTGACTCTAGTTGGAATCGAAGCCTCTTAAAATGGCAGATGATTTGGACTTCGAGACAGGAGATGCCGGGGCCTCAGCCACCTTCCCAATGCAGTGCTCAGCATTACGTAAGAATGGCTTTGTGGTGCTCAAAGGCCGGCCATGTAAGATCGTCGAGATGTCTACTTCGAAGACTGGCAAGCACGGCCACGCCAAGGTTAGAATTTCACTTCCACATCTTGCCTTCCCCATGCCTCCGGTATCCTTGGGGCTCCTAGCAGCAAGCTGCCATGAGTCCTGGCCCTCTACCTTCCTTTAGCTCTGTGTTTACTGTCTCATTCCTTTTGTTCAGTACTCAGCCCTTTCACACTACTACACCTGCTCCCCAGTTTTCAGCCTCTTCTGTGGTTACTCTTTTGTCCCCTCATCATTCTCTGGTAGTCCCTCCATTTCTCCAGCTTTGTGCCAGTCTCTTGTCTTCATGGGCCTCTATGCTCCAGCTATTCAGCTGTTCCTTCCTTATTCCTGGCTTTTACCTTTTTTGTTTTTCTCTCTTCCGTTGAGCCTTTGTAGCTGCTCTTTGTTTCCTTCACTCTTTCCAGGGTTTCTCTAATCTAACAAAGAATGCAGACTTCCTCTGGAAGGACTCCAGTGTTACCTCTGAGCTTTCAAATCACCTTGCTCTGCCTCATTCCCCAGTTCTAGCTTTCCCTTTGACTCTGATGTAGAATCAGACTGCCTCTGCTTGCCCCAGATCACTCTTCTTGGGTTCCTTGAGCCTCCGTGGTTTCTTGAGTCTTAACATTCTTGCTGGTGCTTCCCTTGTCACCTTGGACTTGTCTTGTTTTTCCCCCAGATTCCAACCTGGTCCATTCTTGTTGAGTTTCTTGCAGTTTTGTTCCCTAATCAGTTTTTCTGTTTTCTGTTGACTTGACATTGATCTTGCTTATTCCCTAATGTTGAGATCCTTCTCTGGGCTTTTTTGGCTTGTTTATTTCCTAACTGCATAGTTCTTTCTAATCTTCCCCCCAGTCCTTTTTTCTTTTCAGCTCTCTTCCTTTAACATTTCTTCCTATGTTCTCTGCCTTTTCACTTCTACCTTTCTCATTTCCCAAGTTTTCAGCCCCTTGTCCCGGTGCTTGGAAAACTCTTCCAAACTTTTTAAGACTCCTCCCGCTCGCCTGGGCATCTTGTTTGTCATTGTTTTTTTTTGTCAAGGTAACTACTTCTCTGAACCTGCCCTACAGTTTTCCCTCGTGCTGTCAAACCCAACCTCAATGCTGGTCTTTTAGCTTCAAGTTTGTTTTTTTTTTCTTCAAAGGTGTTAGTGTTTCTGAGTTGACTGGTTTAATTCCAACTCTCCTGATCTTTGCCCCAACAATGTAGTCTGACTTCCCTCACCAGCCAAGGACAAGTCTTTATCTCCTCCATCCTAGAGTTTGGTTGGGTTTCTCTTTGTGATGCATACATACAGGTTCACCTGGTTGGTATTGACATCTTTACTGGGAAGAAATATGAAGATATCTGCCCGTCAACTCATAATATGGATGTCCCCAATATCAAAAGGAATGACTTCCAGGTATGTAGATGGTCTGGATGAGGATGGGTTAGTGGTCTATGGGGGGGAAACATGAATTGGCCAGGAGAGCTTGTGCTGGGAGAGAGGAAGGAAATGGCAGGAGAGGATATTTGGTATTAGTAGTTTGCTGTCACCCGTTTGTTCGTCAGAACCTTTGCCCTTAGCCTACCTTCAGCTTCCTTCCCTGTCTGCCCCTAGCTGATTGGCATCCAGGATGGGTACCTATCACTGCTCCAGGACAGCGGGGAGGTGCGGGAGGACCTCCGTCTGCCTGAGGGAGACCTCGGCAAGGAGATTGAGCAGAAGTATGACTGTGGAGAAGAGATCCTGGTAAGGTGCTTCCCTCCCTTTTGTTTTTTCAACCTGAAGACCTCAAAGCATTATCTCCCCATCTTTTGTGCTCAGTTTGCTCTTTATGCTTCTTCCTCTGAGCCCAGATATCTGTTGACTGTCCCCCTTGCTCCTCCAGATCACGGTGCTGTCTGCCATGACAGAGGAGGCAGCTGTTGCAATCAAGGCCATGGCAAAATAACTGGCTCCCAAGTGAGTGACAAAATTCCTCACTGTCTCTCTTCAAGCACTTTGTTGTCCTTATCAAAGAGTTGCTCTATTCTTAATTGTTCCAGGCTTTCTGCCCCTAGCCTGGTCCTGTCCTCCCATTTTCTTGCTGTTTAAGGTATTTTATTCCTGTCTTACATGGTTTCTCTCTCCTACCTAGGGTGGCGGTGGTGGCAGCAGTGATCCTCGAGTCTGCAGAGGCCCCCTCCCCCAGCCTGGCCCAGCTCTGGCCTGGCCCTAGGCTGGACTCATACACAATTTATTTGATGTTTTATTTTGGTTTCCCCCACCCCCTCAATCTGTCGGGGAGCCCCTGCCCTTCACCCAGCTCCCTTGGCCAGGAGTGAGCAAGCCATGGCCTCGGTGAAGCTGCCTGCTTCTTCTCCCCTCGCACTACAGCCCTGGTGGGGGAGAGGAGGTGGGTGCTGCTTGTGGTTTAGGTTTTGTTTTGTTTGTTTGTTTGTTTTTTTTTTTTAAATTCAATCTGGAATCAGAAAGCTGTGGATTCTAGTAAATGGTCTTGTGCCCTTCCCCTACTCATCCCTGGTCTGGTCCCCTATTCCCCATAGCCCTTTACCCCAAGCACCACCCCCACAGACTGGGGACCAGCCCCCTCCCCTGTTTCTCTCCCCAAACCCCTTTAGATGGGGAGGGAAGAGGAGGAGAGGGGAGGGGACCTGTCCCCTCCTCAGGCATCTGGGAGGGCCCTGCCCCCATGGGCTTCACCCTTTCCTGCGGGCTCTCTCTCCCCGACAAATTTGTTAAAATCAAACCTAAATAAAACTACAAGTTTAATATGAAGCCCCCAACTCAGCTGCTTATTTGAATCAAATCGTTATCTGCTGAGTGGAAGTTGCATTTGGAAAGCAGAAATAGACTGAGGTTTGCCACTGAGTTCATTTGTGACCCACTGTCTCACTCTGATTTACTGTGGACCTGCCAGCCATCCCACCACCCTCCAGGCAACCTTGACCTATTCCAAACAGTTGGAGGGTTGGAGGCAACACAAACAGCAGCAGCCAGGGGCAGTGACAGGTAGATTTTATTGGCCTGGGACACACAGGAGGGGGCACCATCACCCATGGTGGGGTGGGGGTTGTGAGGTTGAAGAGATAATCTGATGGTCACTTGTGGTAGAATCTCGGGTTCTGGCTGTGTTGGATGAAGGGGAGCCGAGGGCCAGGCTGGCTGGTAGCTGCGAAGCCCGACTGGTGGTGGTGGTGACAAAAGGAGGGCTTTGTCAGCAGACGCGCTCTCCCTTCCACCTGATACCCTTACTGATAACCACTGCCAAGGAGGAAGGGAAGCTTGGATGGTAGGGGCCACCTGTCTACCTAATCCAGTTTTCCTGGTAGTATAGAGATTGTTATCCTTACCTTTCCTGCTGGTTGCATCTGCACAGGGAGCTGGGGGGAGGCAAGAAGTCCAGGGGCCGGATGCAGAGCCTGCGGGTGCATGGGGCGCAGGGAGGACTGCAGAGAACAGAGTCAGGACCTGAGGCATACTAGGGACTCCCCTTAGCATAGCCCTAACCATGATCTCCCAAGGCTCCATACTCACTGAGTCAGAGAATCCAGTCTGCTGGTTAGCATGCTCCATCTGCTTTTGCAAGGACAAGGCACCACCAGGCTGGAGGAACCCTAGGTGGAGAAGGTTGTGTGAAATGAGTAGAGAATGAGACAAGGAGGACCCATGGAGATAGGGCTCCTGCATGGGGTATTGTCACCTGTCTGGGTGGGCTGAAAGTGGCCATGCACGGCATAGGGCTGTGGCTGTGGCTGAGATAGGTACTGCACTGCAGGAAACGCTGAAGGTGCTGAGAAAGGCAGGAGGCACAGATGTCAGAACCTCCTTTTGCTCTATAACATTCTTCCCTCTGGGCTTTGAGGAAACCCCCCTCCCTCATTCCATCACTCACCTCTGAGCTGCTGACTAGGACTGTAGGCTGGCTGCGTGGGCCCATAGTGAGGTGGGGGCTGAGCAGTCCCATAGGCGCCACCTGGGCTGCCTTGGAATTGCCCATGCTCTGGGGTCCCTGTGAAAGCAGCTGCTGAGCCCACGTAGTGCCGGGTCTAAGGAAGCGAGGATGAGAACTCACTGTCTGCAAACCCCTTGAGAGCAGAAACCTGGTGACTTGTGTATATCTCTATAGGCCCCGTTTTCCCCTATGCAGTAAGTGCTTGGGTGGAAACAGAGAAAAGCAACTGGGGCTGGACATCCAATCCTACTTCTCTCACCGTAAGCACTTGAGGTCCAAACATCTGTTTAGCTCTGTCAGCTGCCATGAGGGTGCCTGGGCGATTGTGTCCTCCAGGGCTCCCTAGAAAGGAAGAGAGGCTTCAAGATGCTGAAAAGGGAGGCTGCAACCTCCAGGAGACCCCATTCTGTCGTGGTTTTTTTAGTCCTCACCCTGCATACTGAGGAGATGAGTTCCTGTGTGGACAGTCAAGCTCTGCTGGTACGCAGCTGATGTCAGGGTGGTCAGGTCACTGGCATGAAAGGCAGGCAGGTCAAAATCAAGGACAGGTGCCCTCTCCCACCGTTAAACTGCAATTCTTTTTTTGTTACTTAATCCCAGTTCCACTTTGCCCCCATTTTAATCTTTAGCTCTCTGATCCCACCTCTGCTCCTTTCGCCTCCGTTTTTCTTCCTCATGTAAAACTTTCTTGAGCTGCAGGAAAAGCTGGTGCTTCTCTTCCTGTAGTGCCAAAAGCTTCTCCTGCAACTTCAGAATCTGGGAGGTGGGGCGGGGCAGGGAGGAGAACATGAAGGCAGGGAGAGCCAAGGGAAGACGTTAGAGTTGGGAGAGACTGAGGGATTGCTTACTTGCTCCTTGGTCTCCTCTAGTGACATTCTCTCTTCCATCTCCTTTTTCTTCCTTCTCTCTTGTTCCTCTTTCATCTTCTGTTCCATCATCTTGTCCACCTCTTCTTCCTCTGGAGAATCAGGCAGAATGGGGAAGTGGCACGGTGTTGAAAATAATTCAAATGTTACAGATTGAAGACCATCAAAAACTACTTATCCCAACATGCCTGTATGCTCCTGGTAATGGCTCTTTCCCTCGAGGGGATACGCTTCCCCTCGCTGCTACAGGAGGCAGGGAGAGGGAGGCTTTCTTAGGTGCTCTCCAAGGTCCTTCCCAACTCAAGGGTTCTGGAGCTTGGACCATGCCTCTCAACTCCCACCACAACGGGGCTGTTCATTCCCTCTAGCCTCGGCCGCGGGCGCACTGGTCTGGCCCTCGGTGGAGGCCAGCTCGGGAGAGCGCAGCCATTCTGGGCCGTGTGTCCTCCCGCTTTGGCCCCAGCTCACCCTGCCGCTTGCGCTCCCGCTCCATCATGATGTGCCGGTGCAGCGCCCTGGCCATGGCGTTGGAAAGCTTGGGGCGCTCCAGGAGCGCAGGCATGGTGCTGCCGGGGGCGCTCGGGCCGTGGGCGCCCGGCTCTGTCACTGACTGCCAGACCTCAGACGGGGCCTGTGGGGAGGCGGGCGCTCAGCGGGGGAACCGCGCCCGGCCGAGGCGGAAGCCCGTCCGCCCGGCCCGCTCGCCGTCCCGGTCACGCGTCCCGGGCGCCCGCCGCCCGGCCGGGCCCGCGGCCCCCGCTCCACCGCGCGCGGGCTGTGCCGGGGTCCCTGACCCCGCGCCCCCGCCCCCTTCCTCACCAGCCCCGGCGCCGGCCCCTCCCTACCCGCGTTCGCTGTGCTTTCTCCGCGGCCTCCGGCGCGCCTCGGCCGCTGCGTCACATCCGGCGCCGGGCCGAGTTCTTCCGGAGTCGCGGCGGCGGCAGGCCTCGCGGGTTGGGCGAGAGGAGAGGGCGGAAGCGGGCTGCGACAGGTGCCCGCGGGGTCGGCTGGCGCTCTCAGCCCTCTGACTTGGCCGAGCCGCGCCGGGGGGCGGCCCAGGGCCGGCGGGCTCTGAGAGGGCCGCGCGCGAGACACACCGAGGCGGATGCTCTGAGACAGCGTTTATTGGCTCCTTAGAAATCAGAGTCAGTAACAACTGTACAGAGGGGCCCCGTCTTCCTTGCGCCCGCCCTTCCCCACTCCCGCCCGACGGCCCCTGGAAAAAGCAGCTTCATGTGGGGCACAGGGGGAGACTCCTCTGGGATTCACAGTAACCAGAAACAAAAACGGAAATAAATTAAGTGATGGGGGGAGGGGAGTAACAGGGAGTCGTGTTCCCCAAATCAGTGCATGAAGAGGGGTACCCAGGGCCCAGAGCTGGGCTCCCCCAAGCTCCCTCCTATCAGAGGGACTGTTCTGGGCCGCTGGACATGGAGATGTGCCACTTCCCATCTAAATCTGAGAGCCTGCCTACGTGCTCCTGCGCATCTGCCAAGGCGAGCACCTGTGCATGCCATGAGTTACTGGAATGAGGTGGAGGCAGTCGTCACTCAGAGTCCATGGGCCCAAAGCCCAGCTGTGCTTGTAGTAGTGGTGTCTCACCCCTCATTCCACCCGTACCAGCAGGGCATAGAGGAGTGTGGCCCCCTTCTCCTTAGTGACCCATTCAAGTTCGGCTGGACTGAAGTGAGGGTCAGGAGGTTCTCCAAGGGCAGCAGAAGGGGGCCCAGGGGTGTAGGAGCCAGGGCGCACGCACACCTGGAATGCCACCTGAGCCTGGTGCGTCCGCTGGTATTTGGGGTCCCGGAATCTGTAAGAAGCAGAAATAGGGGAGTGAGGACTCTGGCCCATCAGCTCTTCCCCTTTGCTAACTCTTTTCCAACCATGCAGGCCTTGCTGTTCCTAGGACGTACTCGCCCACCTTACAGGAACTTAGCTCTGGCTGTTCTGCTTGAAATGCTCTTCCTCCCAAAGCCTGCTCATTACATCCTTCACTTCCTTCCTTCAAGGCTTTGCTCAAATCTCACCTTCTTACATGATGCCTACCTACCCTGACTACCTATTTAATGTGCCTGCTCCAATGTACTTCTCCTTCACCCCAATCTCCCTTTTCTTTGTTTCCATAGTACCTACTCTTTTCTTTTTGAGACAGTCTTGCTCTGTCGCCCAGGCTAGAGAGCTGTGGCGTCAGCCTAGCTCTACACAACCTCAAACTCCTGGGCTCAAGCGATCCCCCTGCCTCAGCCTCCCGAGTAGCTGGGACTACAGGCTCACATGCCTGGCTAATTTTTTCTATTTTTAGTAGAGACGAGGTCTTGCTCTTTGCTCAGGCCAGTCTCGAACTCCCGACCTCAAGTGATCCTGCCTCAGCCTCCCAGGGTGTTAGGATTACAGGTGTGCGCCACCACGCCCAGCTATACTTATCATGTGTAAACACCATAGATAGACAAGGTGTAAGTTTCACAAGAGCAAGGCTCCTTTTTTTGCCCGCCAGGATAGCATATAAGTGGTATTTGTTCAATGAACGAGTGAAGAAAGGGCTGAGGTAGAGACTGAGCAACTGGCAAGACAGAGTGAGAAGAGGGGAGGGCAAATCATGAAAACTCCAGTGGCTGGCCTTGGGGCCCTCTCTTGATCTGAGCCTCTGGAGATCTCTCCCCACCCCTCCAGTGTACTCACTGCACTTTGGAGGCCAGGGTCTCGGCCCCGGCATATTGAAGGGAGGGGGAGAGCAGCACAGGTGGGGGCTGTTCTTCCCGAGGAGGTGCACAGTTCTCGCCGGGCTCCTCAAACCCTACCCCAGTCTCTCCCTTCAATGGCCGGCAGCTCAGGATGGAGGCGGTGCCTGGGAGGAGAGCTGGGTCAGGACAGCCTTTTTATTCCTCCCAGTGGCCCCCGGGCCCAGCCTACCCTGCCTTTGCCCACTCCACAGTACCTGCTCCCAGCTCCCCTCGGTCTAGCACCCTCCGTACGGCTGCCACATTACTCCCGTGATACGCCATGTGCCACTTCTTGGTTAGCGTCCCTGCCTCCAGGCGGGGATTCACCCTAGGACGTGGACAGGGCAGATAGGACAGAGGTCCCTGGATCCCCAACGTCATGCCCTAGATAAGACGTTCTATCACTTCTTCCATGCACCTTCTTGGGACCCCTCCCTGCACCCCCTGCTTTCACAAGGGAACAAAGATCAGCAGGAGAAATGCATGACCCCTGCCCATATGTACCTGAGGTTAAACCTGCACCAGCCAAAGGGCAAGGCATATTCCCGGGGAGGCTCCCCTCGGCGCCTGTGGGCCTCGTCTCCTCGCAGCTTCCGGCAAGACTCACAGTAGCACAAGCTACGCTTCGGTGGAGGCATGAAGTAATCCTCTATGGGAGAGTGAGTAGCAGGCGTGGTGCTATGGCTCCCGCCCTGAGTCTCCACCGAGCTGCACTCCAGCTGGTCTCCAGGGCTCTGGGCATGGCCCTGATCTGGCCCTGGGAATGAGGAGGGTTCTGGGGGACTGGGACTCACCAGGAAGCAGTAGCAATTCTTGGAAACGGGAGCAAAGGGCATGGTACTCGCAGCTCTTTAGAGGGCTAGCAGCAGGCGGTGGACCCCAGCACACACTCTCCTTGATACCTAAGGGAGCGGAAGGGCACAGGTCACAGGAGCTAGGCTAGAAGTATGGGAGCAGGGGTGGGAGCAGGAGCCTGGTCCCTTTGGGCTGGCGCACCATCCACCATGTCTGCTTTCTCCATGTCCCCTTGGGTTCCAGCACTCTTTCCACTGGCAGCCCCTGGTTCAGGGCTCACGATTGTCACCTGCAGGAGAAGAGAGGTGGTCAGCCGGAGCTTGGTCAGCCCCCAGGGCCTGCTGATCCCCTTACTGGATAGCCCCGTCTCCCAGGCAGCCCCTCCTCTCCGCCTCCATTGCCACTAACCTGCTCACACTGCCCATAGAGGTCCACGAGTGCATGGCAGGGCTGGGGCACATCTGGAACAGCCACCCCCTGGTCCAACCCATTGACATGGAGATGCAGCCCCCCAGAGCTGTCCAGCCGCAGTCCCAGGATGGTGCCTTCAGGACACGTGTCCAGATTTGGCCCAAACTTCTCACAGATCTAAGAGGAGAGACCTACTATCTTCCAGACGCCAGACTCCCGCCACAGCAGCTATCCCACCCTTTACTCTGCTTTAGGCTGCCAGTCGCTGGGCTTTGCCTCCATGCTTACTGCCTAGGCCCTACTCCCACTTCAATTACTCTCCCCTTTCTCTCAACTGTAACATTCTCAATGGAGGGACACAGGAGGCGGCTGCAAGCCTGAGGCCAACCAGGACATGGTACTCACGCCCTGACCTGCCCACTACTGTCCCCCTTTAGACCTGTGGCGCCACCTCCAGGGATAGGGATCCCACTCCCCCTTTTGGCCAGCCCCTCCCTACTCAAAGGCCTGGCCCTCTCCCTTCTCTCTGGCTCCCTACTCACCTTGAGACCGTTGTGGAAGACCCCGTGGCCCCGCAGCAGCCAGGCTGCCCGTTTGAGGGCACAGGCGGAGGCAGGGAAGTTGAGCCTCTCAGGCGGGCAGGTGATGACTCCCAGGACAAGGGACGATGTCCACTGTCGGTTCAGGAAGTCTATTCGCACCTAGGGGAGAAGAAATTACTCACAATCATGGCCTCCTGGGAAGAGCCAGCCTCCTCGCCCCTGCCAGGCAGGGAATGTGGCATCTCCCAGAGTGTGGCTTGAGATGCTGTCCTTTCTGATACTTGGAAGGAATAGAAACTGCAAATTCAGTTGTTCTCTTCCCTTTCTGAGCCTGATCTTACTGCTGCCTCTGTAAGAATTCTGGTCCCTAGGGGCTTCCTTCCCCTGGCTAACTTTGACAGGTATTTCAGTTTGCAACAGAAAGGCTCCCTCCTCTGGTAAGCGCCCCCTACTTCCACATACAGGATCAGGCATCTCCCTGGGACTCCTCCAGCTCCTCCCTACTGCTTCCCTCACCTGTCACCAGGTGGGAGCTTCATGGTAACCGATTTACAACCCCCATTACAGGGTACAAACAAAAGCCCAGGAAGCTCATCCAAGTGGCTTGCTGCCTTTTTTCTCCACCTGAAAAAGCCTTTCTCCAAGAGGGTTGGCTCTGGGCCACCCTAGAGCAAGAGGAGCTGGGGCTAAGGAGGCAGAGCTCACCTGGACCAGCAGCTGGGGCACCAGGGGCTGGCTGATGACAACAATGCCTTGATTGTAGCTGGCCACCCGTGTTGCTGTACGGTTCCCATTGGACAAGAGGATATTCTTGCCATGGTTCTCCAGGAACTCAAGGGCTGTGGGCATAATACCCACTTGATTCTGGCCCTGCTGTGGAGGAAGAGGTTGAACTGCATGGGTTGCCAATGCCAGGCCCACCCCACCCCACTGGGGTTTACACAGAGCTTGCGCCTCCACTGGACACTTTGAGAACCCAAAACAGGCCTGGCATCTGGTGGCCCACCAACCGCCCATCCGTGTGCACAGCAGGCCCTGCTGCAGCCTCTTACTCCCAGGCCATGCTCCTCGCCCTCGTCTTCCTCCTCGCCCTCACTGCCGGTGTCCGAGCTGGGGGAAGGAGGATGAGTGCCTTCTGGCTCCTCCAGCCTCGTGGAACTGACAATAGACACACTGCGTACTGGCCCGTAGAGATCCAACACAGCCCACACATTCTGCGGGCACACAAGACCCAGGAAGTCAGGATCAGCAAAAGACCTCAACCCCAGTCCCAGAACCAAAGGAAGCACTTAGGTCTACCTTGGCAATGCCAGTGGCTGCAGGCCCCATATCCTCTCCATCTACCAGGATGTGCATTGTGTCATCTGCCCCCCGACGAACGCCCACACGGCTCCCCACCTAAGACCAAGGTGAGACAAGGACAGATGCTCAGCCCACCTTTCCATGCCACCTCCACTCCCAACCCCTCTCCTGTCCCTGGAGCCAGCTGCTTCACCCCCAGCCTCTCTAGGTTCCGGCCATAGTTCATCCTCTGGAGCTGCCCATCACGCCTCACTTCACAGTTGGACACCATCCAAGTGGTCTTAGTCCGGAGCTCTGGCAGGGAGGGAGGCAGCCCTGGGCCACTGCCTGCTCCAGGCCCCATCTCCCCTGGCACTAGCGTAGTCAGCCCCAGCCGGAGGGAACCTGCCCACTTTTCATCCAGCTCCTCCACTTTCACCTGTGAGAGAGAAAACAGTAGCTGGCACTGTGGTGACGGGCCTGGCAACCCCCTCTGTCACATCTCGACAACCCACCTCAAAGACTTCCTCAGCCTTGAGCTCCTTGGTGCTGAAAACAAGGCCATGAGCATAGCCAGCCGCACGTACTGCCCTTGTGCCATCCTCCTCCAGGGTGACGTTCTTGCCACAAGTACTATGGAATCGGTGAGCCACGCCAGCCACTGTGGAAAGATGGCACCAGAGGAAAGGCTAGGATTGGAGCAGCAGGCTTCAGACAGGACACAAAGCAAGGCTTTCAGATGAAACTGAAGCGGACACTAAGTCGTCATCTACCATTACTCCTCAGGGCCTCCTGACATCTCTTTTCACCACAGCAAGATTCATTCCCAAACCTGGTATGCCCAGTTTATGGCGTCCTGGCCACTTGGTGGCAGGGAAGTGCCTAGGCTCTGTGTACCAGGTGTAACCTCCCCCACTGCCCTGGCTGGCTGCTTGCCACCGTGGGCTGTTCCCTCCCTGTAGCCTGCAGCTACCCAGCCAGCCATCTCTGAACAGCTTCCCTGACCTGGAAGCTGTACCCCTCAGCCCACATCAGACAAGCAGAGCCCACCTTCCCTCCCTGATGTCACACCTGGGGAGTGCAGGGGGAATGACTTCTCAGTGGCAGTGTTGCTGGTCGCCAGGCTGTTGTCCATGGGGCCAGTGGCACTGGTGATGGACACTTGGACACACTGGCCATAGAGATCCACTACCGCATACACCTCTGGGTAGCAAAGGAAGGAGTCAGAAGGCTGGCAGCTTGGATGGCCTAGGCTGAGGGTGGCAGGTCGAAAGCCACAGAGTAGTCACCTTTACCCGGAGGCAAGCCTGAGCAGGCGGCGCCTTGGTCTTGGCCGTTGATGAAGTAGTGCAGATCGCCCTTGGCAGTTCGCATCATGCCAATTCGTGCACCTGTACCCAGCGCATCCAGGTCACACCCATAGTTGTTGCGCATCGTGTTACCATCTTGCATGATCGCTGTGCCACTGGGGGGATGGGAGAAGAGGTAGATCAGCCTCCCAGCTTCATCTGTAACACTAGCCCCTGCCCAGTCTCTACCTGTAAGAACCTTCGGTGCCTTGGACTGGGGTCTTGATCTAGGTCTGAGGCCCAATCCTATCTCCTTTGTCCCTGGGATCCCCCCCAAGGAAAAGCAGGAACTACCCTAAGAGGAAGGAAGATTGAGCCTTTGCAGGGCTGGGTGTGGCTTTCCAGAATTGAAATGAGGCAGCCAGATCCCCTTAGTCTGCCACCACCCATGCCCATCCCAAGCCCAAACTCTGCTTCCCTGATCCCAGCCAGCTCCACCCAATCCTGCCAAGGTGGCCCCCAAAGCACGTAGCCCAACCTCAGCATCCACGTATCATAGTCAATGTCTGTCATAGTGTTGGGGAATTCCAGGTCTTCAGGCCGAATAGCCGTCACTCCTGGGAGGAGGCAGCGGTAAGTCAGCGCTAACCCCCTAGGCCACAGGCATTCCGTACCCCCCAACACACACACACACAGATGCCCCCTCACCAGCCTCAATGGAGCCTGACCAGCGATCCACCATCTTCTGAATGACAATTTCAAACAGCTCTCCATCCCGCAGGGCCCTGCCAAGGAAAGTGGTGATCGGGGAGGCTCTACTTGGATGGCTGAGGCTGGGCAGTTATAAAGTGGGGACATGAAAGCCCAGAGACAGACCGGTTGGAAATGACGATGGCATCATTGAACTCGCTGCGGCAGTTGTGGCGAAGTGCAGTGCGGCCCCCATTAGTGATGACTGCATTACTGCCATGCAGCTGGTGGAAGCGCAGGTCAGAGCCCCCAGCCCCTGAAGAAGGGGAGCTTGGAGACACTTGGTTGTTCCCCTCTGGGAGTGGTTCAGGGACTGGAGGCACCTCTGCAAGAAAGACACCACCCATTAGGTCTCCACGTGTTTCGAAGGCCTCCCAAGGCCACCCTAACCCCGTTACCCCAGCCTAGCCCGGCCCTCACCCACGTCGTCCACAATGGTGGCCTGGGCTGCCTGGCCATAGAGATCCACAACAGCATAGACACCCGGGGGCACATTCCAGGCAGCAGGGCCCTGCGTCATTCCATTGACAAAGAAGTGGAGAGTTCCATCCTCCCGCCGCACCACACCTACCGTGTCCCCTGCCTTGGAAGAAGGGGGGGCTGGAGTGAGGAGTCAGGCAGAGCTCCTGCCTGGGTTGGTCCTCCATTAGCCCCGCCTCGCCTGCCTCCCCTACTGCTGTGAGCAGGCAGTACAGCCACTCTCCCACCTTGAGGCGGTCCAGGTTGTGCCCATATTCATCTAGGATGGTTGTCCCGTTGTGCATCACCCCATTCCCAGTCATCATCCAGGTCCCTAGGGGGACAAGGAGTGGCAGAGGGCATGAAGGGGAATGCAGGACTCCTCTCCTTTATATACGGCCCCCACATTGTTCCCCCAAGCCCATAGCCCACCTTGCCTTTTCTTTGACAGCCGGCTTTCTTCCCTGAGCAGGACAAGAAAACTCTGCAGTTCCCAAGCCAGCCACAGGCCCTACCACGTGGCACTCCCCAGCCACTGAATGAGTCGTCACAAGTGTGACAAGTAAAAAAGGGGCTGAAGAACAGGGCTTCAGGGACAGTCCTCCCTAAAATCCTATCCTGGCCCTGCCCTTTTTGGGAACTCACCAGAGCGCAAGTTGGTCATGGTGGAAGGCAACTGGAGGTAGGCAGGGTTGTGGGTGGTGACACCAATCTCAATGGAGCCAGCCCATTTGTCCACCATCTTGTCAATGCGCACCTGGAACACCTCTCCGTCCCGCAGGGCTCTGCTGCTCAGTACCACGCCGTGATTGAAGTCATCAGTGGCACTGAGGGCACAAAAAGCGGGGATTCGGATCCCTCACACTCTGAGTATGCCAAGGCTTAACCCAGCAGTGCCCACCAACACCCACTGCCCAAGCCAACCAACTAAACCTCAAACTCCAGGAAGAGCCCAGCTTTTCTGCACAAGGCTCTCCAGACTTCTGCCTCCCTCCTCTGCCTCCCGCTTCCCTGCCCTTCCCCCCGTCCCAACCCCATTAGAACCCCTTCTGCAGGCTTCTCCCCACCCCATGGGCCATACTGGGGCCTCAGGGCAGTGCGTCCCTCGTGGGTGATGGCTGCCTTCTGCCCACAGTTAGGGTGGAAGAGCAGGCGCTCAGGTTCTGCCTGGGCAGCAGGAGCAGCACGGCGGAGAGCACCCTCTGGGGACAGTGCCCGCAGGATGGCATTGTTCCGGCGGAGACGGTCGCTGTGGTTGTTGTTGTGGACGATGGTCACCTTCACTGCCATCCCGTACAAGTCCACCACACCATACACCACTGGGGGTGTCAAGGGAGTAGCCACTCCTGTGGCAGTGGAAGGTGCAGGGGTTTCGGTGGGATGGGGAGAATGAGGGGAAAAGAGTCAAACACAGGCAGACCAAACACCAAAAAGAGGCAGGAGGATGAGGTAGAGACCCCCGTCCCCACACTCACCGAAAGCCCTGGCCCAGCAGCCCTTTCTGAGCGTCCCCTTACCCTGATCAATGCCATTAATGAAGAAGTGCAGGGCAGAGTTGGACTTCCTCGTGAGGCCAATGTGGTCACCCTCCTACTTAAAGCAGAAAGATAGCTCAGTTTGGAATCTACCCACAGCCAGAGTCCAGAGCAATCCTGGGGCCTTCCCACCACCTCATTCCACAAGGGAACAACTCTAAAAGGTGTTCATATAGGCCAGGCGCGGTGGCTCACGCCTGTAATCCTAGCACTCTGGGAGGCCAAGGCGGGTGGATTGTTTGAGCTCAGGAATTCGAGACCAGCCTGAGCAAGAGCGAGACTCCATCTCTACTGAAAAAAATAGAAAGAAATTATCTGGACAACTAAAAATATATAGAAAAAATTAGCTGGGCATGGTGGCGCATGCCTGTAGTCTCAGCTACTCAGGAGGCTGAGGCAGAAGGATCGCTTGAGCCCAGGAGTTTGAGGTTGCTGTGAGCTAGGCTCATGCCACGACACTCTAGCCCAGGCAACAGAATGAGACTCTGTCTCAAAAAAATAAACAAATAAATAAATAAATAAAAGGTGTTCATGCAAGTCTCAGACCACCCTAGAGGACAGGTAGGACAGGTCTTGGATCCCTGTTTTCCAGGCACGACAATTTCCACATTTCCTGAATGCTCAATGCAAGTCAGGCACTAAGTTAAACCATCTCTCAAGCATTCATTTCTTAAGTCTAAGTCTATAAAATAGGTACTACTAGTAAGCTCATTTTAGAGATTAGGGGGAGAAAAAAGCAACCAAAGAGGGTAAGTATCTGGCCTCAGTTCACCACAAACAGCCAAACAGTAAGAGGAATTGAACCATCTGACTCCAAATCTGAGTGCCTAACTGTTGGGAAACCCTGCCTTCTCAGAAAAGATAAAGAGACTTGCTTACTCTGGGTTACAGAGATGACCACTGGTGGTGCCCAGGCAGGGACACAGAGTACCTGTGGCTCCCCTGGGGAGTGGCCTAAGGCACTGAGCCTCACCCTCACCTGTAGCTCATCCAGACTGAATTCACAGTACTCCCGGCGGGTGCCCTTGCCATTGGTCAGGATGCCACAGCCACTCATCATGATGGTGCCTGGGTGAAGGTGGACACCCTGGTTAGGAACGGGCTTCCTTCCACTCAGCAATCCCAAGCCTGCATCCTTACCCCTACCCAGGGCTGGTACCTGACTGGAGGTTGGTCATGGTGGCTGGGTACTCCAAACTGTTGGGGTTATGGGTGGTGACACCAATCTCGATGGAGCCTGACCACTTATCTACAAGCTTGTCAATACGGATCTGGTGTTAAGTGGCAGCAGAAGAGAAGAGCAGGGAACATATTAATAAATGCAGAGGAGGGACCCTCAGACCTTAGTTGTTCCCCAAGCCCACCCTCCCAGCATCAAGAGTTGAGCCCCATCTTTAACTCCCGGGGGCAAGGCACCAGCTGGACCCCGGGATCTTGCATACCTCAAACATCTCATTGTCCCGAAGTGGGCGGTTGGTCATGACAACCCCATTGTTGAATTCATCCAGGGGCCGCCGGCGCTCAGCTGTCTTATTATTGTTGCTTAGTTTGATGAGGGTCCCGCACTTCTCATGAAAGAGCAGGGCGTCATTGGAAGTGAGGATGGGTGAGGTGGCAGCACCGCTAGATGCCAGCCCATCCCCTGCCGGTGGGGAGCTCAGGTTCACATTCAGGAGCCCCCCGTTGTAGGCAGACAGGATAGCGTTGCTCACCACCTCAGACAGCTCCATGCTGGCAAAGTCTACAGCAGCAGGATGGAAGGAAGGTGGATGAGGCTCTATGCCCTCAGACTTGGTGCGTCTCTTCCTACCCCTCTCCTGAGGTCCCTCCCTCATTTCCCACTCCCCTTCCCAGGACCTCCCCAAAGCCCTCACCATTATGCGACTCAAGGCTGTTAGGAAACGTCTCCGGCCGGGCCTGCGCTTGGGACACCATGAAGGCTGGGGACCAGGTGGGATGGGAGGGGAGTAAGGCTTCAGCCCCTACTTCAGGTCCCACAGCCAGGAGACCCCAGCCTCTTACCCCTGTTCTCCCCTTCAACAGACTCAGGGGTCTGAATGGCCCTGCCCACACCCAGCCTCTCTTGTTACTGCATTTCCCCCATTCCTTCAGCCATGCCCTCTGCCCCACCCCTCCACCACTGCCCTAGCTGTGTTCTCACCTTCATCCCCAGAGGTCCCTTGTTCAGCCAAGCCAGAGTCTTCAGGGGGGGCCAAGGGCTCGAGGGGAGGTGTGGGGATGGGAGTAGGGGAGCTGAAGCCTGGCTCAGGGGGTAGCACAGTGATCTGGGTACACTTGCCATAAAGGTCCACAACGGCCCAGACACGAGCAGGCAGGCCTGTGGCGGCCACACCACAATCCCGCCCATTCACCCAGAGCCGCAGCTCCCCAGCAACTGTGCGCTCCACACCCACACGGTCCCCTTCGCCAAGCTGGTCCAAGTCCTGACCATACTCCTCCAGCACAGAGCGTCCATCTTTCAGCACCGAGCAGCCAGACACTACCCACGAGCCCCCCTTCAGCCCCGTGGCACTGCTTGGGAAGTCCAGCACACTAGGGTCCAGCGCCGTCACCCCAATCTCAATGGAGCCACTCCAGGAGTTGACCTGGGATGGGGTGGAGGACAGAGGCTCAGGAAGGGCCACTTCACATTCCACAGGCCACTGTGTCTCACTTCTCAGACAGCTAACTGGCTTTCTATCCCTCTTGGGACAGTGATCTAGAAATGCAGATCTGCAGTAATTTTCTAGACTCTGTCTCAGTAATTATTTGGGCATGTTTTCCCCTAACAACTCCTCTCTACACTCTGTGTCTACTACACCACTCCTTTCCCACCCAAGCAAACTAAAATTTCCTGGTTCCAGCCTCTTGCCTTCTCTAACTTCTCTAGTCTCTACGGCTCTCCAACCACCCAAATTCACAGGCTTCCTCTGCCCACACCTCTTGCTCCCGTATATCACACTCTTCCCTGGGTCTAATGCTCTCCTAGGCTCAGGCTCCACCCAGATTCACGCTCCTCCCAAAATCTTTCTTTGAGAATTACACACCCCCCTCCCCCTAAGTATTTCTCTTCACACATCTTCCTAGGTCTACCTGTGAGTCTGTCCTTCAGTGGTTTGTTCTTTCCTTGGTATCTCTCCTCCACCACATCCATGACATCTCTCCATCCTCCATCCCCAAGAAATTGTTCCAGGTCTGTTCCCCAGCCATTCTATTGGGTGAGCCCCCATGTCCCTTCCCAGCTTCTGGTTCTTGAGTAAACTCAAGTTCTCCACGTCTCCTCAGACTGAATGTGTCTGCTTCATCCTCACTTCCCGCTCGTCGCCTGGTACTTTACAGTCTGTCGGTTCCCTCTGGGTACCCGGTGCTGTGCGTTACTCTGACGGGCCTACCCCATCTCCCTCCTAGTCCCCTCCCACCACCCTCATCTCGGTTCCGCGGCCCGAGCTCTGCACCTTGCGGTCGATGCGAACGGTGAAGACGCGTCCATCGCGCAAGGGTTCCCGGCTCAACACCAGCCCGTGGTTAAACTCCTGGCCCGGCTGCTGCCGCCGCGCTGTACGCCCACAGGCCGACAGGCTCACCAAGCGCCCAGTGCGCGGGTGCAGCTCCCCGCAGCTGCCGAGACCCCCGCTGGACCCTGGTCCTGGGCCGCCGCCGCCGGGGCCCCCACCCCCGCCGGGCCCCTGCCCAGGGCCTCCCCCAGACCCCCCACTCCCACCCGACCCCGCCGCCATAGCCGCTGACACGGGGGCCGCGCGACAGCCGCGCTTGGCGGCACCGTGGCAACCGCGATGGACAGACACCCTGAGGGAATACGACCGGGGCTGGGGCCAGATGTGCTTTACGGCACTGCCGGGCAAGTAAGCTGCCCGGGCCAGGGAACGAAGGACTACCAACGGTGGGAACAGAAGGACGACGCGGTCGGGGAGGCTTGCTTTACGGCACGGCGAAGTGACGGAGTGGCTCCAAGAGGGGTGAAGACTTGGGCAGGGAGCTTTTGCGACAGTGGAAGGAAGAAACGCCTGCCTAGGGCTGGAACCCAAACACTTTCAGCTTTGCGACAGTGCCACCGACGACCCCGCCCTCGCCGGGGTAGGTGACACCTTGAAGTACTCGCTTTACGTCAAGAGGGGGGGTGGCTTTCCTTTGCGAAATAGGCTTCAGAGTGCTATGAGCCAGGCGTGGAGGACCCAGAGAAGAGAAGAGGTAGATTTATAAGTGAAAAATCTCTGTTCTCCACACCACTGAGACCGGAAATGTCTTCCACAGTGTCACAATCCCTCCACTTTGTATCACACCTCTCCTGGGAGGCAGAGCGAGTGGATTGTCGGGGGGAGCGGGGAAAGCTGACACCTCAAGTCAAGCCCAACCTGAACTCCAATTCAACCAAACCATTAGATTTTAAAGCCACAAATAAAGAGTACAAAGAAACCCCGACAAGCATTTTCAAGCAACGGTGCCGACGATCCCAAAAGATTCCCCTAGGGCTGTTAAACCCCCAGCCCAACTGCGATGCTCGCCGTTAGGTTGGAGGTCTGTGACATCACAGTTAAGGCTTCTCGCCGTCTGGCCAGGCCCCCTGGCTATGATTGGTTGATTTGGATGAGGGCGGTGGTGAAGGAAAAGGGCGGGAACAAATAGCAGAGACAAAGAAAGAAAGTCTTTGGGTAGGACAGAAAGAAAAGGGTGGGAAGGGCCTCCCAGCCTGAGGTCCCTACAGGGAGTCTTGATTTCGCCCGCTGCGGCTCCACTGAGCAGAGGGGCGGGGACCCTGGCCTGAGTCCTAGTGTCCCCGCCCACCGCGATGGGGGCGGGGCCTCGGGGTGGGGCTACGTGGAACTAGGAGGCTGGGCGGGGTAGCTGACAGTGGCCCCCTGGGGGGGCCATGGAGCAGCCGGAGGCTCTAGGGGCTGCTGGCCGCCTCAACCAGGAATACCCTCGAGAGGCAACCAGAGGAGTGCCCGGAGGGGTCAGAGGAGTCGAACCAGGCGCCGGGCAGCCCTCTGGAACAGTCTTGTTTCACGATTCTGGAGTCCCCCTGCACTCTGGGAACATGATAGTTCGCAGTTCTGGTTCAAGCCGGCCCTCCAGGGGAGGGCCCAGTCAGCACCCTGGGGATGTTACCGGCCACAGCCTTGGATCCAGCACATACCATAGTGGATTCAACCCCCTCAACCCTGGAATCAGTGTATTCGAGGCTTACAGCACCGGCTCTGGGGGGCCTGGGGTGAACAGCTCGGGGTGCAGTCCGCAGTCTGGTTCAACTTGCTTGCACCCCCACACCTCCCAGGAGGACCGGCCTCGGAGCATCCTAAAAAAGAACAGCTCCGTCTTGATGCAGAAATCCCCCACTGCGGAGAAGGAGCCCAGCTCTGCTAGCAGGTGGCCCAAAGTTGGGAGGGAGGGGTTCAGGACCCTGGCAGGTGAGAGCCAGAAGGGAAGGGGAGAAGTCCTGAGAACTAGAAGTTAGAGTAGATGAGTGCAATCGCTGCTCTCCCAACGGCTCCAGGCCTTTGGGAGAGCAGCAGGTGCCCCATAAATCCTGGCTACATAGTACCGTGATTATCACTGGGTCTGACTCCATCCCCATCCTCTACAGGGGATGTAAGAAAAGTTTTTTGAATGACTGGAAGAATGAGAGAGGGCTGTGAGGAAGGGGTTACAAGAAGTTCTCCTCCCCCTTTTCTGTATCATCTTCTCACGCTAGGAAAAAGTCTCAGCGCTGGGATGAGATGAATATCCTGGCCACACACCACCCCCCTGACAAGGACTACGGATTTATGAAGGTGGATGAGCCCAACACTCCCTACCACAGGTGGAGCCCTCAGCCCTAACCCTTCAGCCTGGACTCTTCTCTGTTGGAAGGTGGAGACAAGTGGAGAAGGCAGAGCATCCTTAGGGGCTGGATACTGCCTGATGCTCCTCCCCTGCTTCCCCTTCCTCTGCAGGCTGGAGGACAGTTTTGAGGACCTCACCGCCGAGTCCTCCCACCAAGTGACTCCTGAAGCACTGGCAGAGAGGTGAGAGTCCTCTGAGATAAGTTGGGGTGTGGGGCCTCTTCCTCCCTTCACCCCTGAACTCAGGTCTGAGGCAGCTATGCTTTCTGGCACCCAAAATGAAAGGTACTACAGTTCATATCAGGCCTGACCAAGACTGACCGGGAGGTCAGCCAGCTTGGCCCCGTCTACTGCCTGCCCCCATTGTTGTTCTCTCCCTTCGGTGTCCTCAACTAGTTTCCCTCCTCTTCAGGCTTGCAACAGTGGATGATTTCTGCCCCAGGGTCCTCCAGCATGGTGATAACAGAAGCTCAGGGTCTCCAAAAGATGTTCCCAGGAAATGTGAGATGAGGATTGGGGATCAAATGGAAAGGGGAGGTGGAGTGAACTTTCAGCGGGAGCCTGGTGGGAAAGCCAAGCTCTCACAATGGTCCACAGACTCCAGTGATTTTGACAAGCGCCGCAAGGCACACTACGATGAAGGGAAGTTCCTCAAGGCTCAGAAAAACCAGCCCTTGGATGATGACGAGGACAGCAATGGGGGTAGTGTCAGTATCAGCAGTGGCAGTCAAGGCGTGATGCTGAACCCAGAGCCCAGGCCTGTGCAGAGAGGCTGGGCAGGAGGACTGGCTAAAGAAGTCAAAGACGAGACTGCCCTGGGGACAAGGAGCCATATCATTGCAGTCACAGGTTAGCTGTGGTGGGGCACCAGGGACTCAAGGGAGTGGTAGTTCAGAAGTCTGCATCATGGTCTGTCTTCCTCAGTGGGCATCAGCCCAAGTCTTGCTGCCTGTCAGGGAAGTAATGCTGGGAGGTGACCCCAGAAAGGAGTAGGGTCCCCACTCAAGATAGCCCCAGAGATGGTTGGCTGGTGAGAAACAGAAAGCTCAGGAGAACCATGGAGCATGGAGTGGTCACTGAAGGTTTTCTCAGGTGGATGGTGTGAGAGCAGTAAATGAGATGAGGATCTGGGACTTGAGCTTCTCCCCTGTGGTGGGGGGCCCATGATGGACACCTGGGAGGCATGGATATGCCAGGTGGCCATAGGACTCAGATTAATTTAGAGGTTCCTCAGATTCCTCTACCAGCAGCGGTCAGTCCTCCCTGGCTTTGCCTATGATCGTGTTGGAGCAGGAGATTGGTCTGCAACGGAAGGAGTATTACAGCAAAGGAAGATACCTCAGGTCCTGCTCCCACCCAGAGCTTACGGAGGACTCAGAAGATGAGCAGCAGGGCAGTGAGAGCGATGGTGGGCCAGCCTGGGGGGCAGGGGGCCTGAGAACCACCAGCCTGATGGGTGCCCCAGCCCTGATCCCATGATGCTGCCAGGCTCTGCCAGCTTGACCTGGGTGATTGAGAAGCCCATGAGCACTGAGGTCCACCTACTGGACCACATGGGAAGTCCCTTTAGGGATTACAAGGCCACTGAGAGCTCCATGACAGTGACAGTGACATTATAGCAGCCTGGTGAGGGCACCAGGCCACCATCTCCTTTGGCCTGGCTCTTGGCAAGCTCTCATCTCCTGACCCCCCAATTCTTTCAGGCCAGTACATCAGCAACAGGTGGTAAGAGAGGCCCTAAAGATCCTGGAGTCCAAGACCCACGTTGCACAGGAGAGGAACCAAGGAGGCTCAGAAGGGGCTGGGACCCCATCCAGCTTGGCACTACCCACTGGCTCCATTCCTCCTCCTTGACTCCTCTCTGCCACTCCACCCACTCCAGGTACTTCCCACTCCTCCAAAGACGAGTCTCAAGTGATATCCACCTGTGGTCAGTAGCTGGTGGCCAAGGGGCTGAGCTGGCAAATCCTAGGGAGTTCAGAGAGGGAATGTGGAAGCAACCAAACCCCTCAAGCTAAAATGAGTGCAGACGTGAGCCTGGGCAGAGGCAAGGGTGTGCTTGCACTGGCCACAGAGGCAGAGGGGCTGGGTAGGAAGGTTCTAGGGAATCTGGAGGTCACATGGGAAAGATTTCATGCCTGATGCAAAAAAGCCACTAACCCAAACTCTTCTGTCTCCAGATGAAACTCTGTGTCTTCAATGGACTCAGGAAGAAGAAACCAAACAGTGGGAAATGTAGCCAACTGAGGGTGGGGTGGCGGCCCCTTCCCTGCCCTCACCACCCTAGGGGTGGACAATAAAGAGAGGAAGAGCAGGAGTCTGGGGGCTGTGAATCAGGTGCCCAGGATGGGCCTGCTCAGTCGTCGAGTGGAGGGTAGGGGAGTTCACATGCAGGAGACCATGAAGGCAGAGCTGAGAGAAGAAAGCGGGGAGCAGTCGTGGATGCAACAGGAACATAGGATCCCGAGAAGGCCCGAGCTGCAGCAGGATGACAGTGACTAATGCAAATTAATTTAGTGAACCGTAAATTTAGCAGTATCATCTTCTTTAATTCTTACAGCCCTAGAGGTAGGGGTTATCATTCCTATCTTTCAGATGAGAAAACTAGGAATCAGAGAGCTTGCCCAGGGTCACACAACCTCCAAGTGAAAGAGCTAGGATTTGAACCTAGATCTGCCAGGCCCCCAAAACTCAACCACTAAAGGACAAAGAAGCAGACAGAGACTAGGGTGCCTAGGAGGAAGGTGACAGCA
>RJWJ010003712.1:16043-83283 GCA_004363605.1 Indri indri | reverse complement strand
ACCAAAAATAGAAAGAAATTAATTGGACAGCTAAAAATATATATAGAAAAAATTAGCCGGGCATGGTGGCACATGCCTGTAGTCCCAGCTACTCGGGAGGCTGAGACAGTAGGATCGCTTGAGCCCAGGAGTTTGAGGTTGCTGTGAGCTAGGCTGACGCCACAGCACTCGCCCCAGGCAAGAGAGTGAGACTCTGTCTCAAAAGAAAAAAAAAAAAATGCAGATAACATTACATTAGCAACAAAAACAACAAAGAGCTTAACCCATTTAAACTTTCCATGACCACACCCTGTGTCAGGGACATCTAATAGAAACAGGTGTCTGCGAGTGTCCAGAGTACTGCACGTCACCCCCATTCACATGCACTGAGCACTCATTTCTCCATCAAGTGGGTCTGAGGAAGTGGTTTGGGTGCACAGGCCTGAGCAGACCAGGGCACCTGCACGATGAGGACCTGCATGCTAGCGTGGGCTTGAGGTCATTGCCATCACCGCTTAAAGGAAGGCTTTTGAGACTGCAGATGTCGATTTTTGCTCCCACTTGACACCATTTTTGTCTGCTACTGATGTCAGCCTCCTGGAAATCCAGGGTTTCTTCCTTAGCTATCCACTCCACAACATAAAGTCGCCTGACTCGAGACTTACTGCACTCTGGGTCAAAAAAATATATAAAATGGAAAGAAGGAAATTCGTAAGTTTTCAAAGCACTTTTCACACAGAAAAGGCACGCTTCATATTGAAACAGCACCTTCCTTCCTTCCTAAATGGTTCCAAGAGCTTCACCCTGCTTTTCCCCTGCCTCTCATACAGAAAGCCCCAGCAAGGATTTTTGTTCTGGACACCCGGGAGGTCCCACACCTAAAATAGGGTTGGGTGCAGCCTGGAGAAGAAGGATATTCACGCTTCTGTCCACCCCTGAAATGCTGCAGTTCCAAAGTCACATAGCATGTCAATAGCAGGCAATTTTATGCTTGATTCATAAACCAGAACTTTAGCTGCTGGAACATCAAGAGCTCAAGTCCTACTCAGCAACCGGAAGCCCGGTCAGAACTGACCCACAGAGGGGGCATTGGAAAAACAGTCCAGGAGTTTGACCCAGAACTTGCCTGTGCTGTGTCCTCACCCAGAAGGCTCCTCCCTCCTACTCTGCACTGCACTGGTTTCTTCTCAGCCTCAAACCTCTGCACAAATGTCACCTTGTCAGAAAACCCTTCCCTGACCCTGCCTGAGCCAGGTCCCTCAGTCAATGCTCTCTCAGTGCGTCCTGCTCTTTTCCCCCACGGCGCTGGCTGCAAGGAATAATTATATATTATATATGCTGATTGGTGTGTTCACCTGTTTTATAATGGCCTCTCTGGGTGACCGAAGCTCTGTGACCGCTCTGGGGTTTGCCCTGGACAACAAGCGCCTGGCACTCGGAGACAGTGAATGTTTGTTGAAGGAGTAAATGAGTTCTCTTTATAAAATTGCAATTTCGTTACCTGTTACTATCAAGCAGGTGTTTTGCTATCAGATTTTGAGGAGGTAATCATTATTATCAAAATATTAAGTGTTTATGTTAATAAACACCCGTGTTCATCGCAGCATTATGCACAAGAGACAAAAGATGGGAACAATACAGGGGTCCATGAATGGATGAGCAGATTTTTAGAAGGTGATATATGCACACAAGGGAATATTACTCAGCCTTAAAAAGGAAGAAAATCCTGCCACATACTACGACATGGGTAAACCTTGAAGACCATATGCTAAGTGAGACAGGCCAGTAACAAAAAGACAAATACTGTACGATTCTACTCATACAAGGTACCTAGAGTAGTCAAATCATAGAGACAGAAAGTAGAATGGTGCTGGGGGGAGGGAAGGAGGAGTTGCTGTTCAATGGGAACAGAGTTGCAATTTGGGAAGATGGAAATATTTTGGAGATAGCTGGTGGTGATGGTTGCACAACAATGTGACTGTATTTAATACCATTGAGCTGTACACTTAAAAATGGCTAAGACAGTAAATTTTATGGTATGTGTATTTTACCACAATTTTTAGAAAATAAAATGTTAAAATATTAAGTGTTTATTACCACGCAAATGCGTGTTTTTGGTATCATGGCAATACAAGGCATATTTAGTACAAATGTTGACACAGAAATACTGAAAATGTTGATCACATACTAAATGAGAGTTTGCATTCTGGATGTGACTCAGTGGAGCTTTTGTATTTCCTCTTTTCTGGTCAGAGAGGCCCCGTGTGTCACACCAGCCACATCCGACCCGTGGCAGGTGTCTAGAAATGCTCTTTGCATGGAAGGCTGGGAAACATGAGGCCAGAAAGGCAGGATTTTAAGTTGGATTACACACACTAGTACATACACTTCCGAAAAAGTGTTTCATTCCCCAAAATTAAAAAATCATAATCAGAATCTTAAAGGCAAATGTCTACTAGGTAGCTATTATTATTGTCCACATTTTACAGGAAAGATAATTGAGGCAGAGAAGGACTCGTGCATTGCTTAAATGCACATAGCTAGGAAGTGGCAGCTACTTGCAAACCAGGGGTGCAAACCAGATCCCATGTTCTTAGCAGAAAAACTCTACCACAAGCTCTCTGGAAGGAAAGAAGGAAGGAGGGAAGGGAAGGGAAGAGAAGAGGAGGGGAGGGGAGGGCAGGGGAGGGGAACGAAAGAAAATAACCTTCAAATTTAGCTTCCTAAAACTGACAAGTCAAGTCCTATTCAAGTATTTGGCCCCTTTAATGCTCACCTTTTAATACAAACAACCCAAGAGTGGGGCTTCTGGTCTTCTCCAACCCAAGCTCTGAGTCTTACCAAATGAAGTCACCTCTTCTTCCCCAGGTTGCTGCCCCCCTGCAGCTGCCGCGGAGCCTGGCCAGAGGTCCCGCCGGCACATTGCTGTGCTCACTCTTCCTGTAACTGAGGGTAACTTCCCTTAACACTCCAGTTTCCAGAAGGCTGCATTGTTCTCGAATTCCCGCTTGGGAGTGTCAAAAGGCCTCATTTCCTCCCTATTCTGTCCCCTTCCTTAGTAGGTAAGGGAACAAAAGCGCCTCTTCCATGCTCCTTTGCTCTAGTTCGCTGTCTCCTGAGGACCCTTAGGAAATACACTTAGAGTAAGACAACCCACACGTCGGTACCAAAGCTGCAGCCTACAGGAGCACAGCCGGAATCAAGCACGGTGCGGAGCGTGGCGGGGGCAGCGGTGGCAATGCCAACGAACATCCACGGGGGCCAGGTCTAGACAATGTCAACTCACATAGCAAAATGCCTCGGGTGCCGCCAAAGTGTCACTGAATTGGGATTTATTCTGATAGATATGTTTTTATTATCAATGTCCCGTTAAACCAGCTTATTAGTGAGGATAACATTTAGGAAGAGTAGCTTAAAGAGAAAAAGGAAGGGATTTGAGTAGGCGAGGGTCTGCGTTTACGAGCACTCTGCTCTCTTTGAGAGATCGTTTATCATCATCATTGCCTGGGTGTCTGCCTGGTCCTTGTTCTTTAAACAAGTCTGAAGAAGGCTTCCTGTGCCTGAGAGAAACGGCGTTTTTGTTCCTCTGGGCAGACACCTGCAGGCTTTGTGCTGGTATTTAGATTGCACTAAACAGACCTTCCTTTTTCCCCTCTCTGAACTGTGGCCATCCCCAGACAATGCGGCCCAGCTCTCTGTCACGGTGAGACAGGTGGGACACCGGGCTGGCCTCAGGAGCCCGGGCCATTGCACACCTATTCTTTATGGTCGGATCCAAAGCACTGGCAATTTCGGCCTCTGAGGCTGCAAAATCTTAAAATTACTCTTTGGTGACTTGTTCTTATATTACCAGTCGACTTTGTAACAAATAAAACAAAAAAACATAGGAAATCAGACTGGAAAATGATTTTTGAGATTTTAGGAATGTTGCAGCTGTAGTGAATGAGCAATTTCAGACTCTCTTCTCCCCCTCCCCATGATTATAGTGAGGTCAGGGTAGAAAACCAGAAGCGACAGATCTCAGAAGAAGAAACTAAAGATCAACAAGTTCGGGAGTTTTATTTTTGTTTGATGCAATTTGCATCTCTATTTTAAACCTTAAGCAAACAAATTCCTGGGCATCTGAAAAATCTGAAAACATACAATAAACTAATTTTTTGATCAATGTATGTTTTTAAATAATATGCTCGGTGCTACTTCCTTTCAGATGAAGTATCACTAAACTTAAAGGACTGGTCCAATTGTTAATCTGAGAAAGTAGGCTACATCTACTGTCTAAAACATCTGGAAATTCAGGGAAAGTTGTGTGTTTATTGTATTTTTATCTGACGTTTCCTGATGTTTTGGATCCCCTGTACTCTCTTTTTCCAAGTCCTCTGCTTCCTTCTTGCAACCACCGGATTGGTTTTCCCTTGGGAACCACAGAATACAATTTTCACAGACAGCAATTGCAAGTAAAATAAAGTCTCATTCGAAGTTTTACTCAAAGTTGAGCTTGACTTTCACCATAGCGTTGAAGTGGAAGTTCACCAAATTGCACAAGAGGGAATGATCCTTAGAGAATTGGTAAAACTTCGGCATGATTTCACTTACATACGGAATCTAAAGCAATTGAACTCGTAGAAGCAGACAGTGGAATGGTGGTTACCAGAGGCTGGAGGGTGGGGGTGAGGCGTGGGGGGAGAGGAGGAGATGTTGGTCAAATGGTACAAAGTTTCAGCTAGACAAAGAAATTTCAAGATCCATTGCATACAATGGTGAGTATAGCTGATTATAATGATAATGTATTGTATATTTCAAAATTGCTAAGACAGTAAATTTCGAATGTTCGCACCAGAAAACTTGATAAATATTCGAGGGGATGGCTATATTAATTAGCTTAATTTAATCATTCCACATTGTATGCACATATTATAACATCATATTCTCATAAATATATACAATTATAATTTGTCAATTTATAATAAATAAATAAACAGAATTGGTAAAACTTCTTAACCTGTTAGTTGACGGCTCTCGGGTGTCCAAGTGTTGAAAGTCACTTTCAGTTTCCCAGGCTCTGGATAAGGAATTACTGATTTCCAAGGCCTGGAGCTGCAGCCCAGGGTGAAACCCGACGTGACCCTGGCTCTGGACCCTTTCCTTGAACTTGCAGAAGGTGGAACCGACTGGGCAGAGCTGACGCTGCCAGAAGAACAGGCAAAGGACATTTCTCCACCTCTTGGACCAAGCCCAAGTCTCCAAGGCCGTGGTTATTTGCGGGGTGTTACTGTTCATTTTTGAGTTTAAGCTTCTATCTTGCTTATCAGTATAAATGCCATTCGTTCTTTGACTTGGTTCATCTGTCAAGGTTGGTGCAGCCCTGGCTTGCAGCAGAAAGCATGGACTCTCTTTCAGCAGTCTGAGGGAGCTCCTTGCGTAAGCAGTAGCCAAGGGCACAGACCTTTCTAGAGCCAGAAGTGACCCATGGCTGGATGGTCATACCTGAGCTTTTCTGCCCAAAATCTCCCAGGTTCCTCCAGACAATGGCCAGTTAAGGGCAGCTCCCCAGGAGTGTCACAAGTCCCTAGAGGCAGAGAGAGCAAGGAAGAGCCCACCCCGGCTTACCGCTAACTGAGGGGGGCGGTTTCCCTGCTCACCCAGCACGAGATCGTGAGGGGCACTCCCTCCCGGAAACCCTCTCTGCTCCTTCTTGTCTCCCAGACCTTTTCCCTGTCCCTCCCCAGCCCTGACGGCCGACATGATGCAAGCCAAGTGTTTGTGCCTGCTCACTCCCCTGCACTCCTGCCAGCCTCCAGAGCAGAACAAGCTGGGGCTGGCCTGCTGCCCCTGGAGGAGGATGAAAGACACCAGGGCCTGAACCACTGCCAGGGAAGCTGGGGCCCTCAGACCTGCAAGAACTAAGTGGTGGCTGTTGTTTTAAGCTCTTGAGTCTTGGGGAACCTTCATAGATAGTATTTTGAGGCAATAGCTCACCGATGCATCCCATTGGGTCTTCCCATTGGGACCCATTTTGACCAATTGCACTGCAATTTTACTTATGAATAGAAGAGGCTTTGAAGCCAGAAGGCACTGGAAGCAGAAACAAACAGCCTTTTACCTGGTCTCTGCCCTTCTGCTGTGGTCTCCTCTACCCACAACTCACGAGCTGGCTGCTTAAAGGGAGAGATGCTCCATATTGAGGGAAGCAAACTCTGGCTTCCTTCATCCACGGTCCTGCTTTCCTTAGAGCCCAGAGGCCTGAGATGTCCCTGCATCCCCAAGACTTGACTGGTACTAGAGGTTTCCTGGCGGTAGCCAGCAATTCAGGGCTGGGCTGCATTCCCTACATGACCCACGTAGGGGTATAGGAACTGTTTCGGGAAAGACTCTGACACACGCAGGGAATCAAAGGCAAGGCAGCAAGACCCCAGGGAAGCAGCAAGTTGTTCACGAAGTCCTTTCTCCACCTTCTTGCTTGCACTTGGTATGAGAAGTACAGCACGAGGTGCTCAAATAACGGAGCCCACAGGGGCAGGAATATTTGAACACAGGACTCAGATTCTTTCCTGCTTCTGTCACCCCGATGTCTTGACTGTCCCCCAGGACACAGTCTCGCCTTTCGGGATGGAAGCAGTACTTGCCAAGGGTAGATGCTAGGGACGCTTCCCAGGCTCAGGCTCTGCTCTCTGGGCCGGCTATTCCCGGTGGGTTGTGCAACCTGTTCCCACACCCCGGTCTCCATAACACACAATGTCTCTGAACCCACAGGAAGATCACATTTCTTTGTCTGAAAACCAAAACTTCTACCACTACAATGCCACCATATTTTATCTTATTTTTTCCTTTGGATCCTTTTATCCAAATCTAGAAAACTCTTAGACCTCTGTCTTCCTTATCATAAAATCTTGATTTTGCAACTTTCCCCCCATTTTCTCCTTTTATTTAAAACATATGCCAATTAGTGTTTTCTTACTTCAACTGCATTTTGCTCCTCCTGAAACCGCACCTGTTCTACAGAGGAGTTCACCGGTAAAAGCTCCTAATCACCTTATCCCCATTCTGCATTGAATTATTTATGCCACTTGCACAGTTAGATCCCATGTTCCTCAATGGCCAGGAACTTTGCAATTTGTTTGGTTTATTTTCTCTGCTGTGCAATTCTGTGTTTATTTACTACTCCAAACACAGAATAATGAGGGAATAACAATGCAAAACCCAAAAGAATAAAATGATGGTTTTCTTAAAAGGCACAGAGAAAAATTGGGATGTTATAAATTATTCTGATGCTTTTCACTTCTACAGTGCCACAGAAGCTGCTGTTTAGCATTTTGCTCTGGTTGAGTCTTAGTGTAGGAACAGAGCTAGAGCTGGGGAACGGTGGCCCCTGGGTGGGGAAGGGTCTGCTTTCTGGGAAGACGGCACCAGCAAGCCCAGGGGAAGGGCTCAGCAAACGCCATGCTGGGTGTGGGCTCCCCGGTGACCAGGAGCCACGCCAGGCAGCATGCCAAGGTAGGCAAAACAGGTGTGTGCCCTCTCCCTCCCTGAATCCCCTCTCCCCCACACCCGCTTCCCCCAAGCCCTTTGTCTTCGGCCTGACAGCTGACAGCTCGAGAGCCCCACAAGGGCGTTCTATCCAGTTCTGCTCTCCTTCCAGAATCTTTCTTTCCTCCGTCTCACCAAAATTCTTTTCTATCAACTATAATAGCTTCAATGTACTGAGTTGCTCAGAATTTCATAGACTTGGAGCTAATGTATTCTGGGGTTTAAATAAATTATCTCATTTAACCCTCGCAACAGCGCTGCCATGAAGTGGGTATTGTGATTATCTTCATTTTACAAATGAAAAACCACAGCCCTACAAGAGTTCCTAACTCTCCCAAAGTTACAAAGCCAGCGAGATCTGGTCCCTGAGATTTGGCCTGACTCCCAAGCCGACATCTTTCTGCACTCTGCATCTCTCCTTCATGGTGGCTGACTTCAGCTCAGTATTTCAACAGTGTTGCTCAGAAATATGAGGACTTTGGGGTAGTAAAAGATCCATCCATTCAGGCAGGGACCTTCTTAGCACCTTGGGAAGTCTGGTACCTGGCACACAGTATGTGCTCAATAAATATCTGTTGGACGAATAAATGAACGCCCAACCTGTCAGCAGCTACCTTCTGAGCACAAACTATGTTGCTGGGCAGACTCCTGTCCTGATGTTACTTTGTCATAATGTTCTAGAAACCTGGAGGAGACCAGGACTTTGCCCAGCATTAGCTAGCCACCGCATCTGCGGGAGTGTCACGCACTGTGTGCAAAGTGCACTCATGTGCTCGAAGCCGCAGTCACCTTTATTTCCCCAAGACCAAGCTTAATTGTCACTCTACCTCCCCATCTCCACCCATGTTGGAAAATCTGATCTCACCAATTCGTGATAATTTAGTCAATTCTAGATTTCTTTCAAACAGTTTTGGGTAAAGACTCGGTTGATTCAGGATTCACTCGCCCTGCCTTCTCCTCCCCTTCTCCCCAAGGGTGGTCTAAGTTTTGTGGAGAGGAGCATTTCCTCTGTAACACTGAGATTATTTCTGAATAGAATTGTTAATACTATGCTCCTGTCAGCACTGAGTGTGCAGGTCTGGACGGAGACAGACGAGTGAGGCCCGTGGGGTCAGCACAGGCTGCTCTGCCCGGCCGGGCACAGGCCACCTGCCAGTGCCATCGTCAGCCCACAGGGTCCGGGGGCCAGCTGGGCCAGGGCTTCGGGGAGCGTTCCAGCGGCGTCTGGGATTTCTGCAGGGACGCCTCAGATGCAGATTCATCTTCTCTGCTGTTCTACATAAGGGACAGGTGTAGGGGCCCTGTCCTCCCAGGAAACTGTCATGGGTCCTAATATGACCTGTAGGAGTCATGAAATCCACACGGACTGAGCCAAGTGGGAATTAAAATCACCCTAGACCTGCATCCGTGTTTTGCACCCCCACATTCATTAAAGGAACACATAAGCCCCAACATTTTTATGACTTAACACACTCAAAATTTATTTCCCACAGAAAACAGCCCAACGCCAGGGCTCCCTGCTAGCTGCCTCCTTTCCTCAGGTGGTTCCACCACCCCCTGGCAGACAGGGGGTAAAGGGCGGTAAAGGCAGCCAGTTCTTAAAGCCTCGGCCGGAAGTGGCCCGTTCCAGGTCCCCATGCTCACTCCCTCCTGGGTGCCACCCGCACAGCCGACCAGGTTGCCCCCAGTTTCCTAGCGCAGCTGCCCCTGGCCGTGAACCAGACTCATAGGAGACCACCCTCACCGGAGCCAGGTAACCTGACAGCTGCCTCAGAGCCCGGGGGTTCAGAGCTAAATGTTGAAGACAAATAAACCAGGGTTAGAGTCCCCACCCTTTAGGCAACCTTGAGCAAAGTTACTCAACTTGTGTTGACTGTTTGTAAAATAGAGATACCATCTCCCTCAGAGGGCTGTATCCAGATACACACAAAGCATTTAACACAATGTTTGGCTCCTGTTAAGTGCTTCATAAACGTTAGCTATTATGCTTATTGTTGTCTCCAAATCAGAAGGCCTAGAAGCAAGAACCCTGGGGTGGGGATTTACAGATGTGGGCTCTTGGGGAAGTCCCTGGACTTCTCTGCGTTCCAGCAGGAAGCTGTGCAAAATGAGAGGGTTTTACTCCATCCCCTCGTGGGCCAGAGCAAGTTCCAGAACACAGCAAAGCAGGAAAAGGAAGACCAACCAAAGGACATGGCACTTTGTGCTCCAAACAGGGCCTCAGTTCAGGACTCTTTGCCAGGTCTCTGTTAACCAAGACCCAGAGGTTTGCTTTGGTGCAGGAACAGTTCGCCTGGGGACACCCGCTCCCGTGGGAGAGCCGAATGACCTCGAGAGCTCTCTCAGCATATCGGGTCCAGCAGAGCCAAGGTGGCCATTCTCAAACCCACCCAGGAGGGAAACGTACCTGGAAAGTCTTGGGCTTGAGGTGACCCGACACCTCGGCAGTGGCCGGGGCGTTTGCTACTCTCAATACTTTAATGCCTAGAATTCTAAAGGTCCTGTCGTTACTAATTTATTGGGTATTCATTGTAATTATCTCCCTTGTAATGAATTCATTTGGTATTAATTTCGATGTCATAGGTACAGTACTTTCATAAGAATTACCGTAGGATTCAGCATTAATTAATCTATCTTTAAAGTGAAACATTAACAATCAATTCATATTACTCGGACCCTTAAACCACTGGCAGAGCCTTTATTATAATCATTATTATTTATGAACTGTGCAAGGTATTTTCTAATATGTGCATTCACAGGTTTCTCTCAACATCCTCTTCCCCTCTCTACACATCACTGCTGCCTTGCCAAATAGATTTGTCCAATCAATACCTCGGTGTCCTTATCTTCAAAGATGTCACCTTGTGTTTGCAGCTGTTAGCCTGTCATGATATGCAAAGATTTCTGAGCTGCTTCTGTAGCAGTGAAATGTATCATATTTTTACAACACATTCATCTAAAGGACCACCCAGATAGGAAAAAACATCAGGATCTTTTCTATTAAACCATGAAAATATTCTCTTGATTGCTTGACACACCTTATCAGAGAGTGGTCGATTCACCAACAAACAAAATCATGTTTTAAAATGTGAACATTAGAATGAGATTACTTTGAGGAGAATGATATTTTAAGTCATGTGACTTCATATGACTATATTTGGTATATCACCTCAAATATCCCGACGGCAAGTGAAAAATGAAAAGTAATGCAGATGTTTGTCATATTCTGACCAGAGACTGAATATTGAAAATACACAGCCCATCAGTTCCTGGTGCAAATGGAAATGGGAAGCGACAAGACACACCAGTGCTACAGAACAAGATTCAGACAAGGAACATGAAGTGGTAAATCATTATAGCGCTGACACTTCTTGAACTTGACCTTAAAGACTTCAGCAGCCAAAGAGAGTTATTTTTAAATAGGTCAGAAGATGAACTTAATTTATGTAGGGTCTTGAGATATGAACCCAAAGCAAAGGTGACATCCATATGTAATTTTGAATTAGACAACTAATTTTATTCATTTTATTAATTCTGCTCCAATTTTTGACATTTGATTAGCCCTCTAGTATTTAATTCCCAAATCCCCAGAGCAAATGCCTTCTGTCTACTGAGTTCTTTTTTATTCCAAGGTGGTGGTGGCGCATGTGTATGTATGTAAAACACAGTGTAACACAAGGCAATGAATAGTTTATAATAAAATACAGGATTCATATTAATGCACATTCTTATTGGCTTTTATCAGGAAGACAATGTGAGCCTCCTTGAGATGTTGTATGTCTCACTGTTGGGGTATGACAGTATGATGTATATGATCCATCATGTTTGTTTCCTTCACGCGTTCTTTGCTCTATTGGAACAGGCGCAAGATGATGGTAATCGTATGAAAACTCAACATGATTTGTTTATGACTGAAGGTTTATTTAAGGATGTCGCCATGACCTATATCCATTAGTAATCCCACAGGTTCTTAAAATAACGCCTTCTGATTTTTCAAAATTTCTACTGAACTTTAGTAAAAAGTCTATGTAAAAGGTATTTCTTTGTTCTACTTCTTTACTGCCTTTCTATCTATTTTGAGACTCATTTTAAGTTTTACCCACATGAAATAAAATAAAAATTTAAATACAATCTTTGTCGGAGAGGTTGGAATCTCACGATTTTTTTTTTTTTTTTTTTTGTCTGAGACAGAGTCTTGCTCTGTTGCCTGGGCTAGAGTGCAGTGGCGTCACCGTAACTCATTGCAACCTCAAACTCCTAGGCTCAAGGGATCCTCTTGCCTCAGCCACCTGAGTAGCTGGGACTATAGGCATCCCCGCTGATGTCCAGCTAATTTTTGTATTTTTAGTAGAGACAGGGTCTCGCTCCTGCTCAGGCTGGTCTTGAACTCCTGAGCTGAAGCTGTCCTCCTGCCTTGGCCTCCCAGAGTGCTAAGATTACAGGCGTGAGCCACTGCACCTGGCTAATTCTCGTGACTTGATTTGGTTTTGAAATATTTACTTACTTAAAATGAAAACCAAACCCAGATAAAAGTCATAGCTGTGTTTTTTCTTATTTACCGAACCAAATCTATCATCACTGTGCCTATTGTTTTCTTCAGGTATCAAGCAAGGTTAGCTTCTGTGAGGTTACTACGAACACCATGTAGGATAAACTCAATGCCCATGGCACCCAGCAAAGAACTCAGCACTTGACCAAGCGCTCCCCAGGGAAAACAGCTGCACTGATGAAAAGACTAATCAGACACATCCCTAAAGACCATTTACTGATGAGGCCCTGCCTTTCAAGTGCACAAGCAAAAGGCTCTCACCTGAGCCTTCTGTCTGGGTGGCACAGGCCTGTGTGGCAATACCTCTAGGGTTAAGTTTGCAGGTCCACAGAGTTTAAATCTGTTCAACATCATGCTAAGGGTTTGCAAGAGAGACATATAAAACACTACATTTTGAAGTGTTTAGTTTGTCCCAGGAAAGTGCTCTTTGTGTCCAGATGACACATGAAGTTAAATAGAAGACACTTGTTTCCATTACTAACCACAGTGTACACATGACGATAATGCTCCACACACTTCAGCGCTACTTACGGTTTACAGAGGATTCCGCTAGGCAGGAGCGGGCTGCAGACTTCCGAGGGACTCTTTCAGTGCACTGCCGAGACTTCCCCAAACCCACCACATTTCCCTGCCTGAAACGGTGAGCCTCAGGCTCTTTGAAATAATGGAAGTTATTTTGGAACGCCAAAACATACAGATGACTGAATTAATTTTCTCACCTTCTGTATTATTTTACTAGGGCTGCCACTACAAAGTACCACAGACTGGGTGGCTTAAACAGCAAAACTTTCTTATTTCACAGTTCTGGAGTCTGGAAGTCCAAAATCAAGGTGCTGGCAGGGTTGATTTCCTTCTGAGAACTGTGAGGTCTCTCTCTATTCTCCGTGGCTTATAGATGGTTGTCTTCTTCCTGTGTCCTCACATGGTCTTCCCTCTGCACATGTCTGGGTCCAAATTTCCTCTTCTTTTTTTTTTTTTTTTTTTTGAGACAGAGTCTCACTCTGTTGTCCGGGCTAGAGTGCAGTGGCATCATCATAGCTCACTGCAACCTCAAACTCCTGGGTTCAAGCAATGCTCCTGCCTCAGCCTCCTGAGTAGCTGGGACTACAGGTGTGCACCACCATGCCTGGCTAAATTTTTCTATTTTTGGTAGAGAGGGGGTCTTGCTCTTGCTCAGGCTGTTCTGGAACTCCTAAGCTCAAGCAGTCTTCCCCCCTTGACCTGCCAGAGTGCGAGAATTACAGGTGTGTGCCGCTGTGCCCAGCCTCAAATTTCCTCTTCTTATAAGGACACCAGTCATATTGGATTAGAGGCCACCCTAATGCCCTCATTTTAACTTAACTACTTCTGCAAAGACCCTCTCTGCAAGCATAGCGTCTGGGAGTTAGGACTTCAACATATGAATTGAGGGGGGTGGGAAGGGGACACAGTCAGTCTGTAACGCCTCTCTGTAAGTGTTTTGGTCTCAGATGGCACAACCTTTTAGTCACTTTGTTTCTGGTTTTCTCCATAAAAGAATAAGAACAACAGATTAAAGAGTGAGAAGAGGCCAGGCGGTGGTTCACGCCTGTAATCCTAGCACTCTGGGAGGCTGAGGTGGGAGGATCGCTTTAGCTCAGGAGTGTGAGACCAGCCTGAGCAAGACTGAGACCCCTGTCTCTACCAAAAATTAGAAAAAATTGACCAGGTGTGGTGTTGCGGGCCTGTAGTCCCAGCTACTCGAGAGGCTGGGGCAGGAAGATGGCTTGAGCTCAGGAGTTTGAGGTTGCTGTGAGCTAGGCTGACGCCACGGCACTCTAGCCTGGGCAACAGAGCGAGACTCTGTCTCAAAAAAAGAGAGAGAGAGAAGATCTGAGAGAGCTAGTTCATGCCTGTATTTCTTTCAACTCCTTTAAACCACCAAACAAATTACTGTATGAGACTGGAACTAGAAAGCCATAGCACTAAGAAGGGACAGGCCAGGATGAGGTGGCTAACTCCAGGACGTGGCGCTGGATCGGCGCCTTGGCTGGGCAGTGGACCTTGCAGAACCTGAACCAAATGCAGGCCCATTCACATCATGACATATCTACAATGAAAGCCATCCTCATGGTGATAATACTGCAGCATGAAGGAAAAGGCCAGCTATCTAGAGAGGTTGCCTTTAGTTAACAAGTGAAGGAAAGCTGATTCCACCTTGAACTTTAGCCATGTGGCAATAGCGGCTTTAGTTTTTCTTCACACCACTGAACACCAAGGAGGAAGGCTCTCGGGCAATCCCTTAGGAATAGGATTTTCTCCCTTAAATGCAACTCAGCAACAAGACCCCCCAGCACTATTCAATCTGCTCTTCTTGAATCAAATGAGGGAAGTTACTTAGTTTTGCCTCTTGCTTGCAAGATAAAATGGTCTTAAAATCTCCAGAGATTTGTAACCTAATATGTGCAAAATAACTATAAATTATGTGCTTTTGCTTCCAATCTGGCAACTTTTTTCTTACATTTCTTTTCTGCACCAACATCTAGAGAAAAGTCTTAGGAATTATGAAGCGGTGACATAAGGCAGGAGGAAAGGTTTACCTTCAAGTAGTGGGAAGGAGAGTTCCTTTTGAAGATGAGAAAAACACATTAACAACACTGTTTGAACCATGGGACACTCAGGGAAGTCACCTTAATTCCTAAGAGAAGGTTATATCGTCTCATTTGAAGTTATTAAGGACAGGGTGCACTTACTGTCACAGTTCTGAGAAAACCCAAAATAGACCATCCTAAACTCAGCAAAAAGCCTCAAACACCATCTGCTGCTATGTGGAAACACTTGACTGAGGGGAGAGAGAGAAGACAGCTGATAAACGGGAAGGCTCGCAGGCTCACACACATCCACGCTGAGCCCTCTGCTTAGGAGCCTGCAGGAGAAAAGGAACTTCCTGGATGCTTCACTCGGAGGCTCAGGTTATTATATTGTTTAAAAACGTGAGAAAACATGCAAGTGGCACATTTATGGAACTTTACCAAAGCAAGATAGATCAAACGAAGCCATCAGGGAAGTTTGAATTAAGGTGTATTTTAATGCTTCTTTAAAGGGATTTCCCTCCTTCAGCACACGGCCATTGTCTGATGCTTGTTTATTTGCTAAACTGTAATTAAATTGAACGTCAGTTTAAACCAGCCTCTAAAACAACACCTCGCTCGCCCTTTCCCCTACCACACGGGAATTCAGCTGCGTTTCAGAAATGTTAAAGGGAAAAAAGATTTCCCTGGAAAGAAAATACTTTTTTAGAAACCTAACGCATGGCAAAATTCACGATTGCCTTTATCTGGGGGAGCTCTGGGCACCAGCAGCCACTGTCTCTGCACATCAAATGTCCTCTTCAAGCAGGAATGCGGAGGAGCAGAGAGGCGGGGACGCAGGCCTGGCTCCCCTGACGGCCGGGTAAACAAACAGCAGTTCAACTAGATCAGCTGGGCTTTAATAAAGACGAACGCGACCCCACCGGGTGGCTTTGCAGCGGGGACAGAAAAACTCCTCCAGCCTCCACGGCCAATCTCTCCGGACCGTCCCGTGACTCCAAGCTGACCCACAGTGACCGAGCCCAGGGAAGCGGTTAGCGCGGGGCAGGGAGAGCAGCGTTCGCGGCGGCCGCGCTCCGGCGCCGGCTGTGCCGCCCGAGGCCGGTAGGTGGCGCACCAAGCCACCGCCTCGGCCGCGCGAGCCCGAGAGCGGCGGACAGCCGGGAGGGCGAGGGTTTTGATTCATAAAAAACATAAATTCTACTTGAGGAACAATAATAATAAAGGAAATTGTCTACTGGGCACCATTGAGATGAATTTGTAACACCCCAAAATCAAGTTATTTGAGATTATTTAATTTAATTTGCTAAATCTGGGTAACTGTGCGATGTAATGGTGCATGGCAGGGCATTTAGGTTTTATGGCTTCTAAATGCTTCTCTTTAGGGTGATTGCACTCCGTTGTGTGGTCGCCAGAGAACTCTGTCCCCATCTCCAAGCTGTGTAAACAAATTGAGGAGAGAATAATCACACATTGGGAGAAAGGCAGGGCGAATCCATTGAGGGTAGAGAGAGAGCCCCAGCTACAACATGTCCCTATTTCAGCTAATAAACTACCTCAAAAGTACTCCGAGATCCATGTTAAAGACTTTATTCACAGCCGCACAGCAGCTACGCCTAAGCCAAGCACTTTCCAGGTGCTTCTTGTAGTAGAATCCTCATCTCTTAGCAAAACAAGTGAGATCTATAACAATGTTCATATTCCTACCTAAGCTTTTTAAATTGATGAAAGTTCATTTCCAATAGCTTCCAAACTGACAAATTTGGGCACTGTCAAATCTAGAAACTTAGCTCATCAAAGCAAAGAAAATTTGCAGCAAGCAGATGTAAAAAGTCCTTTCCTAAAAATGCAGCCATCACATTCTCCTCAGTGTAGCTCCAGCGCATACATTATATGTTTGTACAAATGTGTAAATTTGCATAAACATGAGTTGCACACACATATTAATTCAAATATCGATGCATGTGTGTACATGTATGGGTATATATGCAGTCTGTGTACCACTCTCCTCTATTGTTTTCAGCATAACTGATTTTGGCACCAGCTCTTTAGCACTTTGGAAGGGCCTTCATTAGCACTGGGATAGTATCCAAAAAGAATCCAGAAAAATCAACACATGGCTGCTCTTGTTCTCACGATAAATGACAGCTTTCCTGGAAAACAACAACAGTCAAGAAGCAAAACAAAAACCAAAAAGCAACAAGAGTAGCAATAACATGAATAGAGGAAGTCAGACATCACTAACTCGGATTTTTTTCTTAATTTTAATTTATTTATTTATTCAATTTTTACAACTGTCTTCCTTGGCCGCTAAGCCTTCTGGTACTTTCATACAATTAAAAATATAAATAGTGAAAGTGTATTAAGAACCCTAGGAAAAACCAACAATCATGCAGGCTTGCGTTCCTTTGTAGACACACACGTGCTGGAGATCAGTATGGCATAAGCTGTTCTTTAAACTATATCAGCCCCCAAATGGAACTTTCCATAGAATAATCCACAGTTCTTGGGGACCAGAGTTCTGAAGAGATGAGGCTTTCTTGGAAAACAGAATCTGCTGAATTATCTGAAAATCTCATCTTGAAACCGTCAGTAGGGACCCTTGGGTTGTTCAGATGCCATGAGAATGTTCAGGGAAATAGTGATTTCTAAACTAGTCAAAAAACCCAATAATATCCAATGTGTGTGGATATGCGAATACACCCTCACATCCATGCCTTAATAGGTAAAAAATAAATTGCACTTTGAAGAAAAGCAGTAATCAAAGTACAGAAGACTTTGATTTAAAGGGTTAATTCCATTGCACTTCAGCTGTCAAAACAAGAGTAGAAAATTGAAGTGTGCATGGCCCTTCAATGCTAGCGGCTCTGCCCAGGAGGCCAGCCACCAAGGGAGAGAACACCACTTGGGTCTCAAGAAAAGAGAAGTTATCTGCTCCTCCATTAGCCCTTGGCCTTCTCTTGACTCAGTTTCTCAGTTAGATTTTCTCAGAGTTGTTTGCGTTGGAGAATCTTGAAAGTTCTCAAGGGAAACAGGAAAAGGAACAGGAAAGCAGGGAAATGGTTTTTTCCAGAGGTGGCGAGCAAGTGTGTAGAATTCCTAGGCACAGAGATCAGAACAGGAGAAGGCTGAGTGCAGTACGGGCTAAAGCAGCCTTTCTGGGGAGCTCTACACCATGCTGGTGGGGAGAGCCTTAAGGAAAAGAAAGCTGGACATAAGTAGGTGGCAGGAGAAGCATGGGAAAGCCAAATCGTAGACTTTAGACATCCTGGAAGTGTGGCTCTGGTGTAACTTGAAATACAGGAACAGTCCGAGATTGTGGATCACAGCAGAGAGGAAGCAAAGCATCTCCAAATTAATTCATTTGTTCCACAAATATGTATTAAGTTCCTTTGATGTGATAGGCACCATGTTAAGCACTAGGCATGCAGGAGTAAACAAGATATTTCTTCTCAGTGCCTTCCTGACTTAGCAAAATGGCCACCATTTTGTCTGTCTTCAAACTCAGTCAATGCACAAAATCCTCTAACTCAGGAGGCAGAGATTCAAAACCTTGTGAATCTGTGGGCTGAGAGGAAATCAAGCCCCAGAGCTGAGTGTTCATTCCTAAAGTGGTGTGTGCCTGGCCAGCACCTTAAACTGTCTTGGAGTCAGCTGCACGCTACATGCACACCCTCTTGGGGTGAAGCTGTTATTCCAAACTACAGCTGAAGTATCTGTTGACAACAGTTCATCCTTAGAAATGGCTCCATTTCAGCCTATTGCTGATAATTATTATGAATAAGCTAACACAATCTCATGTTTGACAGAATTGTCTCACTCTCCAATAAGGGCCAGAAAGCCGATTGAAAGGTTTCCAAAAGGAGGAGAGATTCCAAGTAGAACCGAGGCTACTTCTCAAAAGCCTATTCAATAATGCTTCTCTGTTTTGTCTCCCTGCAAAATGAGAATAGATGCAGACTGGTGTTTGGCAGGAAGACCAATGTCAACACTCTCTATATTTACTTATTTAGTGGCAGTTTGGAAGGCAACCACCATTTATGGTCCTTCATTCCCAAATAGAGGGAATGATGGTTCCTGCCAACAACGTCTCTGAGCCACCTGACTGGCCTCTCTATGCATAAGCCAAGGGAGGAATGGGTCCAGGACATTAATTGTTGGCCGCCATGTTTATAACACAGTTAACATCGCCTATACTCTAAATGTCCCCAACTGGAGAAGATAGTGGGCTGCAAGCTCCCTGAAATGGTTTAGCTCTCACAGAAGCAAGGCTTGGAAAGACAGAGTCTGACTGTATCCGTTCCCAACAACACAACTCCACTACAGTTAAGCTTGTACTGGTGTTCTGTTTGGAAGGTACAATCGGAATGTAATGTGAAGACCTTAGAGAGGGTCCCAAAGAGTTTCCTGTCCACATGGATGATGTTATGTTTAGGAAAATTGTCCTTCTGAGAAAAGGTCAAATAAGTCAGGATTTGTTTTAATGGAAAAAGAGAGAAAACCAGGATGAGGATGTGGGACCTTTAGAATGATAACGGCAGAGTGAGACTGTCTTTTAATGAGAGTAAACAGCTGGTCTCAACTTCCAGCAGAGTTAGAATAAGAGAAATCAGAAAAGTTTACAGCCAGTAGCCCTTAGTGGTTATGGAGTCTGATCGCTTCATTTGACAAATGATGAAGTTTATTTTCTTAAGAAAAGATTCTAGACTTAGAAGTAGGTCCCCTAAGTCTAAATGGTGTGTTAGCTTCTCACAGTTGGCTGACACCAGCACTAGTGGGATTAGTTTGGATGTTATTAGAAGCACAGACATGTCACCAAAGGTGCATATGCCTCAGGTTAAATTCTAGACTGAGGTAAGCAAGTTTGTTCAGTCAGCAGCATAGCCCACTCCTTACCAGGAGACGAGAGACCTCCTCAATCTTTAAGATAGGACAAGACAACTTATCGTGGACTGCCTACTACGGTGCTATAGAAAACCAATCTATTCCTATAGAATAGGGAGCAGGGAAAGTTCAGCCAGCCTAAGCCGTAGGAGAGCACAGTTTTATTAAGCACTAGAGCAAGCTACTTATGAAATCCAGAGAGCCTTCTAGAGCAGCTGCTCAGCTGCAGCTTCCCAGGTTGTCCACACTTATGGGCAATTTCACGGGAAGCAAGTTGTGGACATACCGTGTAAGTTACTAAAGCTCAGTTGGCCTCCACCATGGCTGCAGCATGAAATTTCCCGTTTGCTCCACAACCTCTGAATTCAGAGCAAAATTGCCACCAGCTGTGCTCTCAGCTAACTTTGTTTCTCCACTGCAAGTGAGGAGCAACACATCTTGGATAATAACATGAATGGAGGAAAATGTAGGGAACCCCTTTTCCACTGAGTTAGTCAAGGTTGACCAAAGTCAGCCAAATCCCTTGTGGAGATGCCACCGGATCTCAAAGATGATCCTCTGTAGCCCAGTAGGTGGAATAATGAGACCGGACTGGAAGGCCAGAAACTGTATGGCCAAGATATAACTGTGTCCTTAGGAGAAATGTGACCTGAAATTTTTCAACAGTTTATAACAGTAATCGGTGTTGCAGGAATGAGGTAAGTAGTATGGTTTCAGTTCCTGGAACACTTTGCTCTCCTCTTCATTCAATATCTGCACATGCCATTCCCTCTGCCATCTCCCAGCTCCACTGGGTCAACTCCTGCTCATCCTTCAAATGAGCACTCACTCGCCCCAGGCAAGAGTGAGACTCCGTCTCAAAAAAAAAAAAAAAAAAAAAAAGGAAAACCCAAAGCAAATGTTGTCTTCTCAGTGAAGTCTTCCAATGTTCCCAAAGCAGAATTAGGCAGTCGCTCCCTGTAATTTATTGTATATAAAACATAATATACTATACATGTACATTTAATACTCATCACAGTATAAGAAACAGTAAGAAGGAGAGAAAATAACATGAGATTTGGGGTTACTGATAAGAGACTCCATATCCCAATTTCTCCATTTACAAGCTCTGTCCTTGAGCAAATTACCCAATATTCCTGATCCTTAGTAAAATTCCATCCATAAAATGGGGGCAATAATGTCTATTTTAGAAAATTCTGGTGAAGAGGATGTGAGATTGGCTAGTAAAACCCTTAGCACTGTGCCTGACCCAGTAAGTCAGTCCTCTCCCCTTTCTCTTGCATCTTTCCTGCAAAGGCCAGAGCGTGCCTTTCACCTTCGTGCCCTCAATATTGAGCATGAAACCTTGAACACACCAGAGATCTAATGCAGGCAACCATGCAATGAATGTGATAACTAAGGGCAAATGAGGGCCAGTTTTTTTGGGTTTTTTTCAGACAGAGTCTCACTGTGTTGCCCGGGCTAGAGTGCCGTGGCGTCAGCCTAGCTCACAGCAACCTCAAACTCCTGGGCTCAAGGAATCCTTCTGCCTCAGCCTCCCAAGTAGCTGGGACTACAGGCATGCGCCACCATGCCCGGCTAATTTTTTTTATATATTTTTAGTTCTCCGATTAATTTATTTCTATTTTTGGTAGAGACGGGGTCTCGCTCTTGCTCAGGCTGGTTTCGAACTCCTGAGCTCAGAACGATCCGCCCGCCTCGGCCTCCCAGAGTGCTAGGATTACAGGCGTGAGCCACCGTGCCCGGCCGAGGGCCAGTTTTTAATGCATAGAATGTCAGGCCCAGAAAGGGCCCCAAACTGATGGCATTCAACCAGGTGATCAGTACAGAGGGAGTTCAGAGACAGGCAGCAGGAGGGCCCCAGCGATCCCCACTCCTGCTCGCAGACCAGGGCTCCCCACTATTTCTCACAGCCAGCATACGCTCACCTGCTTCTAGGGGTTGCAAACAGGCCTGCACGGCCTTCCTGGGGGTGCATTTCAGGTGGCCTCCTTGCCCCTGGACCTGGAGACCAGTACCAGTTTTTGTGGCTGCCTTTCTACGAATCCTGTCCAGCTATTAGTGGTTAAGGGCAATTTCTCATCATCCATACTAATATGGCTTCATTCAAATTGGAAATGATAGATGATTAACAGGCACGAGAAAACATGTTGTGCTACATTCAGAAAGGATGCAAATGACAAAAACATGTTGCCTTCTGGACAGGCAGGGAAATGGCATATAGCAGAATGCGCCCGGCTCCTTGCACCTCCGTGTCTGGCTAGACGGTTTTATGGCATTTAGCGGCACTGTGCGAAGGCACCCACGGCATACCATAATTCTCACAAAACAGCGTTTTCATGTGCTAATGGCAACTGAATCAGAAACACATGGATTTAATTTCCTTCAAAATACCCACGGGTATAAAAATCAATGCAGGAAAGCCATTTGGCTAACTATATTTGGGGCTTTTCTGAGCCCAAAAATTGTGAGAAATTGTTGGAAATGGCTGCCGAGCCCAAAACCCCACCAGGCTCAGCCCTCCCCCGGCGCGGCCCGGCCTAATGTGATGTGAAGCCCCGGCTGTCTTCTTGGAGAGAGGCAGGTGCGTGCTGTGTGGTACCTTACCGGCTGCCATCTCTGCAGATTTCCTGCTTCGTGCTATTAGTTCATTTGCTCAGCCTCTCCCACCACATTGCCGTCAGGGAGATCTCATTTTGGCAGCAGATCGGGATCCCTGCCTGAAAGTTGATAGAGGTTGAGCTATTTGCAGAAATAATGCTTTCCAGACGTACTAAACAGTGCCCCTCTTTCCAGATGGAGTGGCATTAGTGTTGCTTCCAGCCATTTCCTCACCTTCTGGTGTGCTTGTCAGTTCTCCCATATGCACCACAAGCCTTCTGTATTCTGGGGAATCTCGGGAAACTGCTCAGACCCTCAGCTTCTCACCACTTGCACGCACAAATGCACACGCTCGCACACACTGGTACGGCCTCCCCTCTTATGTATGCACATGCAGTTTTCTTCCCCCGCCCCCTGGGAGTCAACTTAGATTTTGCGAGAGAGCTAATCACTGAAAGTGATAGTTTAGCTGCTCAGGGAATTAGACAGGCATGAATACATGGGACATCAAAGAAGTCCCTTGGTTGGTGGATGTTTCTACCACCAGTAGTCATCAGTGACATTGTTATTCACACTGCCTTTTAGTGGCCTGTGGTCTTAATGTCAGAGACAGCGCTTGGTGAAGAAGCTGCCCCCTGATCCAAGATAAACCTCTTAAGAGCTGGATTAAGCCTATTTGTGTTATGGCCTGTAAGACACTTTGGATTACAGGACTTCACAACGTCACGTCCATGCGCTGCAGGTTGAGAACTCCTTATCCGAAACGCTCCGGGCCACAAGTGTTTAGGATTTTGGAATTTTTGGATTTCAGAAGATTTGTATGTACATAATGAGCTATCTTGGAGATGGGACCCCAGTCTAAGCACAAAATGTATTTATGTTTTATATACATCTTATACACATAGCCTGAAGGTAATTCTATACAATATTTTTAACAATTTTGTGCCTGAAACAAAGTTTGTGTATGTCGAACCATCAGAAAACAAAAGTGTCACTATATTGGTGCTAAAAATTTCTGAATTTTAGAGCATTTTGGATTTTGGATTTTCAGATTAGGTATACTCAACCTGTATTTCTTTATTGAGAAACCACCTAGTGCACATATTTTCTTAATTCTGATAGTTTAATCATGCTCAGGCCAGAAATTAGGTACTTCAACCAGGTCATGTGTTGAGGTTCTTTCCAGCTCTGCATGTGAGGCTCTCAGGGGCCCCGATACTGCATTGCACCCTTAGGTCGTCAGTCCTGGTGGTTAGATGGAGTTGGGAGCCACATGGCAGAGGCGGGGGGTGGCGGGCAGGGGGGCGAGTGGGCAAGGCCAGGATGGAACTTTTCTACCAGTAAGATCTCCTTTGCTTTGCCACTCAGTCTTCTTTCTCGTTCCTTCTGGAAGCCCAGTGCTCCCGTTTGAAGGAGACGGGGTGGGGGAGGGGATGTTGTGTGTGAGTCCATCTCCCCTCCCCATTACTCACATTTCTCAATTTGGCTCACTTTTGTCCCTGAGTGTGCTCAGGATGGCAAAGCTCTTCCAAAAATCTCACAGAAGAAAGACCCATGTGTCCCGGAGTAGACACATCAGCTTCTGAAGGGAGCCTGATATTGGAACCTCTGAACGCCTGACAGGGAAAGTCAGGTCAGGTTAAGCATCTGAGCCCAATTACTAAACACAATTAAAACAACAAAAAACAGAGAAAATCCATTTAACAAATGAAGCCATTGGATATAACTGACACATTCCTGTTCACCTCAACTCTTCAATTACTGCTCAGAGTCGGTATATTCTGTGTGATCTTGAACAAGTTACTTAACCTCTCTGTGCCTCAGAGTCTTCACTCAGGCTAACACCTCATAGGTTTGTTGTGAGGATTATATGAGCTAAGGCGGGTAAAGTACCTAGTACAAGCTTGGAGTGTAGCAAATGATCTTTAAGTGTAGGTTCATAACCAAACCACGAATTTTCTCTCTACCTCCAGGAAACCTCACTTCCTATTACCTTCCGTGCTTTGGGGGACCAAAAAGACCTTGGCTCTCAACCCAGCAATTGCCACTGGTAGATTTGCTATTTCTAACACTCCTGGGTATTGTGGTCATTGGCTTCCATGTCCTTGCCGAGTAAGCTGAGTCACTGAGCTACTTCCTCTTCTGGAAGGCACACTACTGGTCATCTTAAGGAAGACCTCACACCTTCCAGCCTAATTTCTTGATCCCACCTGTATTGATCTTGCTAGAATGACAGAGATAAGATCATTTTGCAATTGTTGTGCCCAACTGTGCTATGTCCTTCCAACCGGGGAAAAAGTGACCTTAACAACCAAATAATTGCTCCATCTAATCCACTGCACCTCTTTCCACCTCGATCAAGTCTTCATGTGCCTTAACCCTTTCTTACCCAAAGCTTTACAGTTTTGCCACATGTTCTTAAAAGTCCCATACTTTTTTCTTTGATCAGTTGAAACACATAAAAACGACGACAAAAGACTTTTTACAAGTTACAGCAATTTCTTTTAAACATTTCGAAATGCATTTTGTCGCTTCATTGATATGTATGCACAGCTTAAAGGTGCAAATCAACTGTTCCACATTCATTTCCTTGAGGCCCACACTCCTTCATTCCTGGAAGTCCCAAAGAGCAAAACACCACCCTCCCTGATTCTTTTTGCTACTGCAGTTGATAAAAGGAAATGAAATGTATTAGTCACCACCCATCAACTCGGGCTTCCGATTACATCGTGAAACATGCTCATTAAAGCAGGTCTGGGGTGCAGAGCAGAGAGGAGGGGTTTCCACATAGCCCATGATGATGGAGTCACAAGTTGATCAGCGTGACACACCGGCTCCACTAGGGAGAATACCTTAAATAATTCTATCAACATTGATTTACTTTAACCAGGTGATATTTTAATGAGCCAACCTCCGTGCTCCCTGGATGACATGGCTTCTCAAACTAAGAGAGCACACCACCTTCACAGGGAAAAAAACACCACTAAAAAAGCCAGAGAGTTGACACTTGCAGATGAGTCTAATTCCCTTTGTCCTGTGGATATGCACCGTGTTGGGAGAGCTCCAAGTGCATCGAGCTGATTTTTGCTGTCATCAGAACTGACCCTCAGTCCCCCAGGAGGCCCGAGGCCTGTCTGCTACAATGACAGAGATAGGAGCCAAGCTTCAGCGTGGGGTCCTCAGATGTGCCGCACAACAGGCCGCGTCCAACCTTGGTGAGGGCAGCTGGAGCGCATGAATTTTTAAAAGTAACACAACTGATCTGGAGGGGGGGGAAGGGAGAGGGGGATATATTCTTACTTTTTCCCCCGTGAAATCCCCGTGGAGGAAATCCATGGACCAGCATGTTGATTTTGGCATCGGCACACACAGTGCCTCTGTTCTGAAGATGAGCTGACATGTGCAGATTTGCAGATCAGCCATTTCAAAAGGTTAATTAAATATTACCATTGTTTTCCAAGCTATAATGTGTGTTCTTTTATTTCTTCATGTGAAAGGTTTCACCCCACTCAAAAATCAGGGCCTGAATTTGCTTCCCAGTCCCTTCCCCTTTGGAAACCTGGGAAGGGGGAGGGGGGGAGAGAGAGAGAGAGAGAGAGAGAGACTGAGGGGAGACCAACGCAGAGATTCTCAGGCCAGAGGCGAAATGCAGCCGGGAGCTGGGGAAGGAGAGACCACAGCCCTGGTTGTGTGAAGTGCAGCCCTGAAACACATTCTCAGCTCCAGCTGGGTGTCAGAATCTTGTCATTCAGAGAAGGTTCTATAAAGGGGCCAGGAAGGACCCCACGCACACTCTCCACCTTTACTTATTTGTGACATAACTGACCACATCGGAGCCCGGAACGTTGCGTTACGCGGCTCGGCCTGCAGTGGTTCCGGGGGTGGGGCGGCTGAATGTCCAGTGAGGACCAAGGCAGTAACACAGCCCACTTGGCCATGTCTGTCTGTCCCCGCCACCTCCACATGACACCAGTTCTCTCCCTGCCTGGGATGTCCTGATGCTGGTAGCACGAGGGCCTGGGGCAAATGGGAGCGGGCTTCCAAGATGGAAGGCAAAGGATAATAAGACCGAGGTCAGGGAGAGGACAAGGTTCCCTCCGGCAGGAAGTGCCACCCTCTGTGACTGCAGTTTACAAGAATCCTGAGCTGCGATGAGCACAGCAGTGTGCAGGAAATCTCTGCAGACAACCCATCTTCCAGGGCGAGCAGGACATGTTTTGTTTGCAAAGTAATAATGCCTCCCTAGATGTGGGAGGAAGCAGCTAACCTACAGCGTAATGAATGAAAAACAAAGGCGCAGGGTGAAGACAGGTGATGATGGAGGCGGTGGGGGCTGGCACAGATGGGAGGAGGAGGGGGCAGCACTGGCGAAGTGGGCAGAGCGCGTGTGCGATGCTGTGCAGGACACCTACCCAGAAACGTCAAAACGCAGGCCTTGCCCGCCCATGCACATGTCCTGCCACTGAAACCTCAGCCCGAGGGCCGCGTGTCAGAACAACACGGCCCCGGCAAATGCAGACTGTGCCGGCAGATCAGGGTTCAAAGCCATCTCCATCCCCCTCTGGCTGGATCTCGTTAAATATCCGTTTCCTAACTCTCCAGTTTTTATCTGTAAAATGGAAATAAATATTGCTGCACTGTAGAGTTGTTAAAATGATAAAAAGAGGAAAAAGATATGCAAGGTGCCCTGTATACAGTAAGTGTCCTTTAAATGGGGGGAGAGGGAGCAGAGGGAGCAGAGAGATTGGGCAAGCGGAGGGGAAGGGAGGGGCCGGGAAGCGGGAGGGGAGATGGAAGGAGGGCAGGGGACCCAGGACGAAGGAAGAGCAAACGCAAGGCGGGAGGGGAGAACGTAGGAAGGGGAGGGCCTGTATGCCTTTGCCCTTAGGGAGCCATCTGGCATCCCAGGATGTCCGAGGTCCAACCTCCCTGGATGAGCCGACTCCAGTCCCCGGTGGTCCTGACCCCGTGTCCTGTCTGCTGCACCTGCCCCAACCCGCCCCCTTGCCGAACAGTGCTCCTTGGCACACTGGCCACCCCCACCCAGAGCCGAGCCCCTGCATGGGCGTGAGGCTTGGCGGGGACGGGGCAGGCTGGAACGGAAGGCACCAAAGGTAAAGGGACGTTCGCATAGGCTCAAGCTGTGAAGAAGTAGAAACGACAGGCACACACGTGTCCTCTCCAGAGACAAGTGCTATTATGGGAGCACAATAGTGGTGATTGGGGGACAGGTGTGGAAGGAAGATCATGTAACACATATGGGGACTTTGGGCTGAATCGGTGCCACCCAGCTGTGTCCTGCCACCTAATGTGTGCCAAGATGCATTGGAGAAGCCCCAACCAGGAACCCGGAGAGCTAGCAAACAACGACAGAGAACCTCGGAGGGCTGTGCTACCGAGAAAGGGGGTGCTCAGGACGGCAGCCAGGGCGTGGGAGAGCTGGCGGAACGCCTGTCTAAGCAGGGCGGGTGTGGTGGGCACCCACAGGACTGCCCGCTCAGCACGATTAACCCCCACCCCCATCACGGCAAGTGGGCAGCCCTAAGGACGCGAGCTAGCCCCTTCCCTCGCTGATGCGAGGGTGGACAACCACGAGTCCCTGGCTCTAGGCTCCATGGGCAGACGAGGGATGCCAAACTCGGCAAATAAAAATACAGGCCGTCCAGTTAAATTTGAATTTCAGATAAACAATGCATACCTTTTTACTATAAGCATATCCCGTGCAACTTTGGGACATACCTATAACATAAAAATGATGAGTTGCTTCTGTGAAATTCTAATTTACCTGAGTTTGCTGTATTTTATCTATCAACGCTGCTCCTGGCCCAAACGGGGCCCTCAGGAGAGTGCTTTCTGCAGGACACAATTAAAAGACAACTGAGTCTGCCTCTCCCTAGGGGCTGACAGTGCAAGGTGTTTTCTTCCACATGAAGAAGGCCGACCTACCCAGGGAGAAAATAAGATGAAGTCTGAAGTCACAGACAAGCAAGAGTGCAGGTGGCATTTGAGGCCAGTTCGAGTCTCCTCCCTGCCCGTCCTACAGCTTGGGAATTCCGCTCTCTGTGTGCTGAGCCCCTACTCCCTGCCCACCCCCACCCCGCCCCAGCTCCTGTGGTCAGGGGAGAAGCAGGGGCATTTTAATTCATCAGCTCGATGGAATAAAGTCAAGCAAACGTACCTTTGGCACGGTAAGGCCAGGGTTACTATGTTACATGCTACATGGTCAAAGCCGTATTATCACAAGAAATATCATTTCTTATATAGACTAGGTGGGGTATTTTTCAAAAGGAAATTAATCCTCAGGACGGTGACTTATGTTTCATTTCAGAAACTTCAGGAGAACATAAGCTGGAGTGGAAACACACACTTCTCTTCCACCCTGTCCACAGTGTCAGAAGTTTCCCTGTAAACCAAGCGGAAAAGCTCACTGATAGCTCTTGGATACCCAAAGTGCTAAAATTTGTGTGACAAAATATTTATAACAAGTAGTAGACATTGGGTTCATGTCCTATAAAGGGGTCCTACAAACCAATAAGAAAAACATTATTGGCATCGCCCAAAAGTGAGCAAGGAGATTATTTGCAAAAGAAGTATAAATTTCTGATAAACATACGAAAAAAAGTTCAACCTCATTAATAAGCAAGTACATAAAAACAAAGAACAGCAAAATACCCTTTTTATTAATAGATTGTTAAATTAGCAAATTAAGAAAATCAATTTTACCAAATGCTGGCAAGGGTGCAATAGAGTGCCTATTGTATGTATATTCCTAACATACAAAGAACTCGCACAAAATAATAAGTGACAAAGAGCCCAATAGAAGAAATGAGCAAAAGGTTTGAACAGACAATTCACAGAAGAGGTGCAAATCATCAAGATAGATTGGGCATAGATATAGATTCACATATAAAGACTTAAATTTAGACAAATGCTCCCCACGGCAATCAGGGAAGAGCACAGCAAAACAAGATACCAGTTCTTGGCCTATGATTACATAAATACCGATACCTTCTATTCCTGGGAAGGTTTGGAGACATAGCCAGTCTCTCATAAACTGTTAGTAGGAGTAAACAGTCCTACAGCATTTTTGGAGGGTAACTCAGCAGTTAAAGGCACCTGAAATTTCTGATGTTTCTACATTTCTTCCTTGAAGATAGAAAACTATTGTTTCCCCTCCTCCTCCTAAAGGTAAATTCCTGCTGGTTGTGGTGGTGCACACCTGTAGTCCCAGCTACCTGGGGGGCTGAGGCAGGAAGATCACTTAGCCCAGGAGTTAAAGGCTGCAGTGAGCTAGGATCACACCTGCGAATAGCCACTGCACTCTAGCCTGGGCAACACAGCAAGATCCCGTCTCTAAAAAAAAAAAAAATGTAATTCCTAATTCTTACTGTCTCTGGAAATAATCATTACTCCATGGTCCTCTCTTCTCTAATTTAAAAAACCAGATTTTTAAAAAATTTCCTAACAGTGGAGTTATTTTCCCTGTGTTTTAATCCATTTTATCTTTATTGCAGGCAGTCCGATGAATCATCTGTCATTTTTTAACATTCCATTATGAGTGTGGTGACCAATCTGGGTGCCATATTATTCTTAAGAAAACAAAACATAAAGGCCCAGGACTGCAACAAAGTAATTACAGATTCAGCAACGACGGGAAAATAGCGGTTGCGTTTGAGGGGAGGAGGACCTACATCCTGTGCATCCAAGTCGCCCTGCTAGTATCTGACCGGTTCCTCCTCTTCCTTCCTTGGAATTTTTCCCACTGCCCCTTCAGCAAAGCACATATTCCCTCCTTCAAGGTTTCCTTCATCCTGGGCAGGAGTCCCTGCGCTTGGAACCCTGCCCCATCCCATCCTGTCAAGCTGTCTCCTGCAATCATTCTAGCAGCTCCTGAAATCCGCTTCCTCCACAAAGCCCTCCCCAGCTGAGAGCAAAGTGATTTTCCTCCAGCTTCCCACCTGTTCTGCCGCGTAGCTCCCTCCCCCTCCTTCCCTTGTTTGTACCTAAGGGCAGTGTGCTCAGCGATGTCCTGTCCACTAAGTGGCTGCTGCCTGTCCTGCACGTCCTTTTCTGTGCTGGTCTGCGTCCACCATGGCAGATGCCCGTGTTTATAAATGTGTTTTGCTGTTATCAGCGTGCGGGAGAACAGTGTGGTGGCTGTTTGTGTTCTCTGGAGATGACCTTGCCGAGCATCACCAAGTTCAAATTTCTGTGGCTTGGTAAACGAGGCTTGCATTTAGGGTCAAGTCTGCTCTCTGTGAGACTTCCTTGAACCTTTCCGTGCCTGTCTCACGTTTCCTTGGGATAGAGTAATGCTGACTTAAACCAGCAAGATCTGAAAATTAAACCAACGATAGTGACTTGAGTGGAACCAAGGACTTGACTTTTCTTTAAGTGGTTAAAAATACTGCCAACAACAGGCCAGGCGCAGTGGCTCACGCCTGTAATCCTAGCACTCTGGGAGGCCGAGGCGGGCGGATTGTTTGAGGAGTTCGAAACCAGCCTGAGCAAGAGCAAGACCCCGTCTCTACTAAAAATACAAAGAAATCAATCAGACAACTAAAAATATACAGAAAAAATTAGCCAGGCATGGTGGCGCATGCCTGTAGTCCCAGCTACTTGGGAGGCTGAGGCAGAAGGATATCTTGAGCCCAGGAGTTTGAGATTGCTGTGAGCTAGGCTGACGCCACGGTACTCACTCTAGCTCGCCCGGGCAAAAGAGTGAGACTCTGTCTCAAAAAAAAAAAAAAAAAAAAAAAAAATACTGCCAACAACCAAATCCAAATATGAGAATCCACCCTCCCACAATAATATGTTCGTCTTCCATGATTCAGCAACACTTTCATTGAACTGGATTCCACAAGATTAGAAATCTGGTATCCAGGACTATAAAACACCTTCAGTCGCTAAAATAGATGGGAAGTTTTTTATTCCTTTTTTAGACCTTGTCTATATCCACCATTAAAATTAATTTCACACCCTTTTCTCCCTTTTCATCTTTGGGGAAAATGTTCGTTTTTATAGTTTTCTCCTAATGTCAAAAAAAGTCTCCTTCTACTACTAAGAATCTCGAGACCTTTTTCTGATAAAGAGGAAAACAAATGTGCTCAAGCCAAGGCATCCAGGGAGGACCGAGTCACTGCAGGACTGAGTCGAACCCTTTGCAGCTTCCATGAATTGGTGGCTCAGATGGTAACAGGCGACATGAAACAGAAGAACGCAGGAACCACTGGATTTTCTCACTCACTTATTTTACCCTTACTGTTTTCCTAAAGTGTTGTACGAATTTTTGAGAGCCACATTTTGAATCCTTTACAGTTTAAGGTGAGATACAAAGACATTTTTTACATTATCATATAAACTGTATTCTTTAGTCAGCAGCACTATGGAAGAGCAAAGGACTCCCCCCTCCTCTGTAAGGGAACAAGAGAAACAGGAGGACAAGCTCAGGCTCCAAACCTCTGGTCCGTGTGAGTGATGTTTTTCTGTTTGATACCGGCACCGACAGAAATATCCCAAGGAGGCCAAACATTAATACACAATAAATTATAGATGCTAGAAAACCGAAGCCCATTATGCTTCAGCATCTCTGCCTTCTAATAAACCGATGGGGATGAGATGCCCTTCTTCATCTGTCTGCTTACGACTGTCTGTTCGTTCACACCCGCTGTGTCCTGGGTCACCTGCACAGGCCCTCAGCAGGCAGACTGTAAAAGCAGGTGAGCGGCCGCTGACTGCTAAACCCTGCCTCCCTCCTCCTCCGGCCATCTGATTTGGTCCAAGGGCATCCTTGGGAGTGGGGAGAGATGAGGAATGGTTCTCCTTTCCGTGGCAAGGAGAGGCAGTGAAAAAACTGCAGGTCTCAGTCTCTGCAGAACCTTTGTCAAGGGCTCTCTCCCTCCCACACCAGGCAGACAATCCCTTCCCCAAATCCGGAAGATCAGCAATAATTGATTTGGCTTATGGCCATTACCCTTCTGGTGCAAGAGCAACAGCACAGTTCACCGGCTCTTTCCGATGTCTCCCTGCCCTCCCTTCGAGTGCTCCTCGCGTCTGATTAAAATCGGTAATGCGCTGGTCCTGAGTGAAGAGGAGCTATTTATTTCTGTCAAGTTCTGCTTGGAAGGTTTGAGGCTTCCTCCTACCAGACATTTTACTAGTAAACAGAAAAGTTACCCATATTGTCATGCTTGCCCCGACCTGCAAGCTAGTGAACAATAAATCTTAATTATAGTTAAATGCCAAAATCTGCAAAGAATGAGGCAGCACTAGTCAACTGTGAATTGGTCTGACTCCCCCGCCTCTGCTGGGGTGCAGCTGCAGGAATACATAAATTAGTTTGTGATTTGTTTGTGCCGGAACAATCAGTCGAGGCTGTTTCTTAAGAACGTTTCCAGTATCAGTGGACTCACTGGCATTCATCCTGTTGCCATGTCAGATGCAGGTGGCATCTGGGAAGTTTTATTTTAAAGGACTTTCAGCATTATGCTTGGGTTAATAAGAAAGCGCTATTTTTAAATATCTCGGCAGTTTTCCAAAGGAGCACTCAGTCCCCTGACATCTGCTCCATCCATACTTGTTACCTTTGGGTTTATTCGGAGAACTGCTGAATAACCTTTTTGTTAGCAATCTCCTTTTTGCACCGTGCGGGGCCACTGGGGTTCTAAGCAGGTGTCCGTGTGGGGGCTTTTTTTCCCTTTTTTCCCCTGCTGCTGCAAAGCTCGTGAGCTCCTTGGTATTCAAACATTTGCTTGTCATAATGCTAAATAAAGCTGCCCTGTTGTCCCCTTGCCTGGGTCCTCTTGACATATTGGCATCTATATGCAAGAATTAGAAAGGTGATTGCTGACATAACTCTGTTCAATGGCTTCAGGCTGTTCTATCAATTTTGAGACTGACAGGAGATCGGAGATGGAACTCGGAAGAAAGAATGGAGTTTGGGCTTCTCCGTGCTGGGTCCTATGAATCAATCTGCAATCTATTCATATTATTTTAGACGCAGATCCTGTAGTCACTGGGAGTCAATCATCTACCAGGCAGTTTTCTAAATAAGAAAGCAGGCACGGATTCCCGCGCCTGGAATCAGCAGAGGGCAATGGCAGGCCTGGGGATGAAGTGATATTTCACCAACTACCAGGTGGACGTGTAAATCAGTAAGAAAAAAGTAAAACAAAACAAAAAACCCTTTCTCCACAGAGGAGGGTGAGAATGGGCGGTTACAAAATAGGCAGCTTTCTGTTGCCTTCTTAAGAAAAATGCAAGGGAAGCTTTATCTGGCCGAGAATGGCAGTAAACCTCCCGGCAGGTCCCCTTGCAGAGAGGCCTCCCTTCCTGTCCCTGGTGCATCACCTCATCGCTGCGCCCCCTCCCGCACCCCCTGCCCCTGGTCCTGTGCCGGCTGCCCAGGCTCTTCCCAGCCCTCGCAGGGCCCCACCCTGTCGCCAGCTTCCTGTTTATGTCGCTGCTTTGTTGCTTCCTGGAGGTCATTCTAAATCCGCCCTGCTGCCGAGCCTCCATCCTGGGCCTGGCTCTCTTCCCAGCTCTCTCTTGTGCTAGCAAATCTGTCTCTGCCACAGCCTAACGCCCACGTTTCTAAAGGACCGGGCCTGGGCCCATACTCTGCGGCCAGCGCCCCGCGGTCAGGGCTGGCCTCTCACACCGCCCTGGCTTTCTGCCGACCTTTCTCCCAAGAGCTGACCTCTCCTGGCCACCAGCATTCCTTTGAGGAGGGGGCAAGGGTTGTCTCTCCCTTGTACAGACTGAGAAAGAGGCCCAGAGAGATTGCAGGGTTGAAATGCAAGAGGAGAAGGAGCTCCCAGGCTCTAAACCAGCATCCACTGTCATTGATAACCTCCCCCCACCCGGGGGAGTTTCTACCACATACTAAGCACTTTATGTATGTGATTGCATTTAATCTACACAAGCCTCTTGACAGGTAGGGTAGGTGTTATTAGCCTTATTTTAGACCATGGAAACTGAGGCTCACAGAACTTCTTGTATTTGACTGACTCAACCCTCCTCTCTGTGGGTACAAGGGCGCTTCCCCCGGGACACACTTCACGGGTCTCTGCTCAAATGCCGCCCCCTCAGAGGAGGCTTTCTTAGACAGGCTGCTCTATCTCAAACAGCACTGTCTTACCTCTGTCCTCTCACCCATCTCGATCTTTCTTTCAAGAATTTATCCCACCCGCTACTGTGTACATGTATCTCCTTGTGCTAGCATGCGTATGAGGACAGGGACTTCGCTGGTTCGCTCATTGCTGTATCCTCATGGTGCATGGCAGGTACTTAACAAATGATCTGTTACTTGAATGACTGAATGAATGAATGAATAAGGCCACATTTCTTTCCAGCTTAAAGCTGAAACAGTCATAACTTGTGGTCAGGTTGCCAGAAACAACAGTAACAATCCCTCCTAGATATGGAAACTCAGGCACGAGACAGGCTTGCTTAGGATTCTACCATGAACCACTGGTGGATGTAGGACCAAACCATCACACTGTGTGTGATCAACCGATTGAGCCATTGCCAGTTATCCTTACAGTAGCTTGCTATACCCTGCAAATTGTGTCTGGGAGCCGCTCTATTAAGCTTCTCAGAGTTTTCTTCCTGTATACTACAAAGCTCTTGCCTAGATATCACTAATCAGAGTACCAACAGTTTGGTGGCTCCGGCGGGGCGGAGGCAGCAAGAGTGTTGAGTTGACCCCAGTGTCATCTTCCGCACGAACCATGGTAGCCCTTACTGCCTTCCCTCTAGCCCCTCTCCAGATCAATACTTTTGTTTTTAAAGTCAAAGAAGATAATTCCTGTGTTCACTTTGATCCTCAAGGGTGACCCCTTCCAGTGTTAGGGGTCCAGTGACCCCATGCTTAGAAGATCCAAGAGGAGATGTTTGGAGCGGGACCCAACTACAGACCCCTCTAGAGAAAGTCCCACTAGAAGTTACTCAAGCACAGTGGTTTCCTCAGACACCACTCTCTCTCTCCTTGGTCTTTTGACTTAGCTCCGAGCCGCCAGGAGCCAGCGAGGGAAGAAGACAGCACATTTGCACGTCCATCCTGGGGCGCTGCTTCTGGGCCCAGGAAAACGACACCTGCAAAAGCCAAATGTGAGGAAGCAGATTTCATGTGCTAGGCGAGACCAAGACCCAAAGCCCAACTGCCTTTCCTTCTTCTCTCCTCTCTCCCCTCCCATACATGGTCCTTTCAGCACGGAAATCTTACTAGAGGAGAACTGGAAAGGCAGACTCACTCGAAGGTGACTGCTTTCTCTCTTCCCCAGTCACGGCGGCCTGCACAGAGGCAACGCGAAGAAACTTTTATTGCAGGTGGTGGGTGTAGAGGGCTCAAAAATGCGTGAGGCACAGTTTTCTACTTCAAGGAAATGAACATCTTGGATTAAACCAGAATGTGGAAACTGGAATACATGTTAAAATGGATTGATCGAAGGCACCAACGTGCTTTGAAGTTTCAAAAGAAAGAGAAATCAGTTGACAGATTGAGAGGATCAGGGAAGATTTCGTGAAAGAAGTGGCTTCTGAGACAAATCTTGAAGGAACGGTGGAATTTCAATAGGCAGTGATGGCGTGAAGGAAAGTGCCCTGGAGGGAGGGAGGAGAGACGTGCAGATGCAAAGGCCTTGCGCTGGACTGCCGGAGGTGCACGGCGTTGGGGATGGGGCAAAGGCTGGCTGAGTTTGGCTGGAGCATGGATAGTGCCAAGGAATTACAGAAGATAAGGCTGCAAATCATTTAGGGTACAGAAAGCCAGTCAAAGAAGTTTGCAATTAATTTAAAAGGCTAAGGTCTATCCCTACAATAGGAAACTACTCTGCACTAGGAATGGGATTTTTTATTTGATTCAAATTAAACTAGCGTATCTATACCAAGTTACAGCTTTAGAGAAGAAAAAATTTACAAAAATATTTTTAAAACAAATTTAACTAGTATAAATTCAACTCTAAAAACTGATATTTGATTCGGTTACTGGAAAATTATAAAGTCTATCTGGATAACTTAGTTTGTAATCTCTCTTCTCTTACAACTGCAAATCTTATGAAAGCAAAATACAGATCAAGTATATCTGAAAAAATTTAACCTCCACACTGAGATGTGCTGTAACTGGGGAAACACACACTGGATTTCAAAGCTCAGTATGAAGAAAGGATATAACATACCTCGTTCATTCTAATGTGGATTATACTTTGAAATGATAGCATTTTGGATTTCTTGGGTTAAATAAAAATGTTATGAAGTGGAAACAACAATAGGCAAAGGGGAGCCATTGAAGGTTTTTGAGCTGGGCTGTCACGGGATGAGAGATGCTCTAAGACAACTGCAGTATGACAGTAACTTTGAGGAAGTGTGTGAGGCAGACTGCACGAGGGACAGACTGGAGACAGCAGAGTCCGCTGGAAGACGTTTTCAATGGCTGCATCAGGAAGAACCTGCCTGAGTCAGAGGCCCAGAGATATGCACTGCACTCCCCAAATCAGGCTCAGAGGTGGACTCTCTGATGTTCCCAATGGTCTAACGCTAACCCTTAATCACTGCCCAAATGCTTCACAACCAGGAAAGTTCTGGGTTCTATTGGGAGGGTTCCTTTACTGTGAAGGGTCAAAGGTCACCCCAAAGGGTCCTGGACCAAACCTGACCCCTGGTTTGACTTGCAGGAAAACCTGACAAGGTTCGTTATTGCATCCTGAGCTGGAATTTACCATTGGAAATGCAGCCTTTGTCACTGGCACAAGGAGAACTGTTTTGCATTTGATGACATTTTCAAAATGGTGTGAAAAAACCTTGACGTTTTTATTAGAAAATCTATAAAGCCCAAACAAATGGTTTCATGCTGCTTTGCCTCATTCTTCATAGGTTCATCAGCAATCCATCATCCCTCCCTCTCCTCCCGTGCCCTCCCACTCCCCTTGAGCCCATCGGCAGCAACATCTTGCCAGGAACAAAAGAGCTACTCAGAGAAGTCCTTTCAACCTCAGTTATCCTTTGCCTCTCAACTTTTACCCTTAAATCAGCTACAATCATTCCATTTTCACTGGCTCCCCTCCCGAAAGGCGAAACAATGTTGGCACCTCCTTGCAGAAACTCTTTCCTCTACGTGTCACGACACCGAATTACAGAAGCTTGACGTGCCGTCTCTTCAGTTGGACGTGGGACTCCCTTTCTCTAAGCTCCGTTACATTTGGTTTAACTTCCAGTTTGAACCAGGTCACTGTGTTCAGAGCAAATCATTGAGTGCTGTCTCTCCTCAGAACATTCTAAGTCCCTTCCTTAGATTGCCACTTTGAATAAAGATCTCATCTATCCTAAATTTCAAATAAGGTGACCTGCCCCGGGCTTCAAATACGGCTCTTCCTCACCTTCAGCTTGAACCTGTCCAAGCCAACTCCATCGGTCTAATGATTGTGCAACTTTGGCCTCCCTAAAACAGACCGCGGTTGGACTATGTCTCGCCCATCTTCACCCGGTGGTTTCTGCCCTGCTGTCCCTTCTCGCGGCCCCTGCCCTCGACTCCTCCACCCAGCAGCTGCTCCTCGGGTGCTCACAGCATGAGTGTCGCTGCACACTCATTGGACCCTGCCACTCTTTTTCCATTGTTGACTGAACCTGATACCTCTGCCAGTGCCATTGCCACTCAGTTCTCACTTAGTTCTCTGCCTGCCTGCCTCTTGCTTATTTCGACTAATCATCTTTGCTCTATTTTCTGTTTTATGCTCACCTATTTCTTTCTTTCTTCAACTGTTAGGTGGTTGCCGTTGGCCAAGTAGCGAGTTAGCATGGGTTTGGGTTCTGGGGCCTTAATGTGTGTGGAGGTATTCATCGGCTCCATTTCGCAGATGGTAAACCCTTTCCTGAGGCTCCCAGCTCATCAAGGGCAGAGCCTCCCCTTGCCCTCGGCTTCCAAGTCACGGTGCCTTTCCACTGTACCCCGCTGTTTCACTTCCTCCTTGACGGCTATTCCATGTTCTCATTCTGATTTCTGGCCTGTCATAGCTCTGGCCAGGCCTCTGCTCAGTCGGCGTCACCACGCAGCTTCCCGTCCTCTTGGTCCTCTGCCGTGTTCCTCTGCGCAGCGACTGCCGGCCGGCAGCAGTGTCCCCCTGAGCTGAGAGGGATGAGCAGCCACGAGTCTCGCTCTATCTTAGTGCTAAGCACCCTGGCTTGGCTCTAAGCTGCCTTCAGGGTGGGACTTTGATCTCAGATGCTGTCACCAGTGGTCCCCCACCTTGTGTTCCACTCCACCCTCTCTCCTACCCTGCCACCTCGATCCCACACACACCTGTCACACCCAAGACTGCTCGCTGCTGTTCTCTGTCTTCCCAAACCACCCTGGGCTGTAAAATCTTGGAGGCTCATCTTTGTTTTTTTTTTCCTTTCCTCTTCAAAGTGTTTTGTAGCACTCCCTGGGGACAAACAGATACAGAAAAAAAAAGAAACAAGAAAAACCCAGCAGGCAGAGTGTCTGGCAGGACAAGTGACTTTACCTGCACCAGTTTAACAAGCACCATGTGAGACAGTCAACAGACCTCTACTACAGGGGAAGGGAAAAGCAGCAAAAAAAATATGGGTGTGTGTGTGTGTGTGAAGAGAGAGAGGGAGAGAGACTGCTTTGTTGTGGGTTTTTTCTTTTTAAACTGAGACTTTCAGGGCCATATTTACTGATTCCCCTTCAAGGACCAGAAATAAACCCAAATAGCAGAAAATGTAGCATTGCTCTAAAATGCACAAATTAGCCAGAGGCAGCGGGGAGGGGGCTTGGAGTGGGAAGTAAATGGAATTCCCACAGTACCCCAAGCCCAGCAGGAATTCTTTTTGTACCCAATCCATCTCCTGTGTCACCAAGTGTGACAGTCACCAAACCAGGCCAGCAGGCTCTCTGAGCCATGGAGAAGACGGGGCGCCCCCGCCCCTCATCCCTCACTCCAGGCACTACTGGGGCAAATAGGTCTTCACGTGAAACTTGAGCTAGTTACTCTGGCGTGACATTGCAGCAATGGAGTCAAGGTCAAATCAGTCCACGAAACGAGGCTAAGGGGATTTCAGCCTGAAGATGGTGGTGGGATACGCAGGAAGGAGGTAGGGAGTGGGGAGGGGCCGGCTAGCCAGCCTCCCAGCACGGCCTCAGCAGCCCCTCCTCGCTCTGCCTGTCCTCCGCTCAAATCGTTGCCAACTCACACCCTCAGCACTGTTAGCAAAAGTGTAGGACCAGGCCCTTTCTCCTCATGTCTTATGTCCTCCCTAAGAGCACTCAACTAGGAGTCCACTGCAAGGGTTGCCTTCTTATGGGAGATGATGAGCTAATCATAAACTCTCAGTGCATCTGTTTTTCCAAAACAGAGGAAGGTGAAGCCTTCCTTCCGACCTATTCCCAACCTCCCCACCAGCCTCCACACACACACACACACACACACACACACACACACACACACACATACTAGCACAGAAGCACTTCGATGACTAGAAAGAGGCCCACGCGGGCTGTGAGCTCTTTTCACATGAACTCTGCTTGAATATTATTAGAACATCTTTTGACCATGATCACTTGGCTATTTGAGGTGATCCTGTAGCGTTTACAAGAAAAAGGTCTTAGGCTCTTCTCAGCTCGAGAGAGCTTGGCTGCCACTGGAGTAACTAACGGTGACAGCCTCACCTTTCCATGGTGGGACATCTTCCATGGAAGGTGGAGAGCTCCTCAGCCTGCGCTTGGCTGGGCGTGGCCGTCAAGCCAGTCCTTTCCCAGATAGCAGCCAGGGCTCATTCCTGGTAGCAACATGGGAAAGTTCACAACAGATGGAGACTGGGAACCCTCGTGGTTTGCCACCCTCCCCCCATTTGATTTTATTCTAATCAGCATAGATTTGACAAATGTGTACAAATTGTATATATTTATATACACACGATTTATATATAACATATAAATATATATGCATGCATATATATGCAGCATATGTGTATGCCTGGCTGGTTTGTGTATCTGTTCTGAGCACATGCTCCGGACGCTGAGGCTGTGTCATACTGTAGACCTATATTTTAGACAATCATTTCTAGATGCTAATTGCGACGGCTCCCAAGACTCCCAGCATGTCTGCCTGCTCTCTGAAAGCTCTTTGAGGGCTTCTCATCATTAGAATTCCCTGAGTTTTCGCTCCTTCCTTGCAGGCCATCTGGCCTCCCCGCACTGCAGCTGCAGTCCACCCTCCCCCGCTGCACACCTGAGCCTTTGACAGCCCCCACCTGAAGCAAATCCATCCATCAAGAAAAATCCAAAATTGCTACCAGGAATGTTTTTTCCACCCAAACCTAAAATTAAATGTATTTTTGTTTTAAACCTCCATTCCGTTTTAGACTTAATTTTTTTTCTCAAAGTCATTATTTATACTCTTGAAATATACATTGCTGTGTACCGGAGGAAAAAAATGTCTACCTCCATTTAATCACGTTGCCCAATTAGCTGAGGCCTCTTGCCTCAGTGGTGTGCCTCTTGAACATTTATAATTGTCATTAACCAAAAGAGCAGAGAAGGTCGGGATGCAGAGGCCGTGGAGTGTCAAAGGTCGCAGGCAATTGCGCGGGGCTTGAAAGCCTCTGTGCGCTTCACTCCAGAAGGGTAGGTGCCAACTAGCGAGTCCTTGCTCACAGTCATTAACCCCGGCAAGAGGGACATTTTGAGTGACAGAGAGCCACCAGAGCAACACGCAAAGGAATACATAACTGTTGGTGGCATTTGTAGGATGCAGGCGCCTGGGAACGAGAAGAGAGAAAAGAGAGAATTAGGGGCCTGGGAGCAGCAGCAGCTCCTGTTCTGAAACCGTGTCCAAGGTGGGCCTGGAACGTCCAGGAGATTGATTCCAGTAAAAGGGGATTTTTCATGTTTCTCATCTTTGGAACGAAGTAGCTCTTTCTCCCTCTTCCTTTCTGTTGCTGTTGTCACTGCTGCTGTTGGCTTGCTTTTGTTTCAGTTGAAGAAATATGGAAAAGATATTTTGGAAAGCTATCACGAGCAACCCAAATGGCTCAGGACAGATTTTCCTGTATTCATAAGATGACATCTGGGAGCTTGTGCTCCAGTGACACAGGGCATGTGAGCACTAAAAGCAAAACCCAGACAACAGAGATAATGTCCTAATAACATGTGGCCTGAGGAGATTTACCAAATCGATTTTCCCATTCAAGAGCATTGCAGCCAAAACATTTTTTAAAAAAACAAGTTCTTGGCTCTCTACTCATTTACCCCTGCCAGTGGCAGCACGTCAGGTAGAGAGGCACAGGTGGAGGAGGTCTGCGCTGCAAAACAGGAAAATAAGGCCTGTTTGCCGATTCAGCCACATCGGAAATCACAGGTTGTCTCAGAAAAATACAGAGCAGCAAAGTACATCCACGCATTTAACTACCGTTTACCAAGTGCCTGCTTTATGACAAGTTTTAACATATAGCTTCTCACTTAGCCTTCTGTTATGGGCTAAATTATGTCCTTCCAAAACACGTATGTTGAAGTCCTAGACTCCTCAAAATGGGACTGTATTTGGAGACAGCATCTTTAAAGAGATAATTGGGTTAAAATGAAGTCATTAGGGTGGGCCCTAATCCAATCCAACTGGTGTCTTTGTAAGCAGAAAATAGGACACAGCCATTCACAGAAGAAGGACCACGTGAAGACACAGGGGAAAGTGGCCATCTGCAAGCCAAGGAGAGGCCTCGGGGGAACCAACCCCACCCACACCCTGATCTTGGACTTGCAGCCTCCGGAACTGTGAGGAAGTAAGTTTCTGCCGTGTAAGCCACCCAGTCTGTGGCACGTGGTCACGGCAGCCCTGGCAGACTGACACACCTTCCCAACAGCCTATACCTGCAGTTTATAGTGGAGGGTGCAAAGGCTCCGTGATGGGGAGTGACTTGCTCCGAATCCCAAAATCAAGAGGCAGCAGAGCAAGAATGAAAACAGATCCTCTGACTTGGACTCAATCGCCTCAAAGAGAAAGTGGCATATCCCAGCCTTCTAAAGACAGAAGAGGCACTGGACAAAAACTTCCCTGCCCCGTGGACAGGCAAGCATGTCCTTAAACCTGCCGCCCTATGGTAGCTCTGGAGCAGTTACTGATGGGGTAGATCTGTGAGGGGCGGTGCTGGCGCTGTGCGGAGGAGACCCTGTTAAAGCTGACCCCTCCTGGCCATTCTGGAGGAGCCCCCCCCCCCCGACTTCTGCTGGGCCAGGGAGGCCGTCAGAGGGGCCACCTACTGGGCAGCTTGCGTGGTCGGGCGCTCCCCTGAGGGTTTCACCTGTGTCAAACCATTTAATCCTCACCGCAGCCAATGGGCTGGGGACTAGTGTTATTCCCAGTTTACGGACGAGAGGCACCAGGCGCAGAGGCGCAGCAGTTGGCTCAGGGATACCATTCAGCAAGAGGCAGCAGCGGACGAGAGCCCAGGCTGGTCCACGGGCCCACGTGCTTCCTTCCCACTTCCCGAACCGCGCTGGGGCGCAGGGCGCGGGAGCGCTGCTCCACGCTGGCAGCTCCATAGAAATGAAGCGTGAGGCTCTTCCGAGCAGACAGCGTGTAAATTAACCGGGGAGAGACCGTGTGGTGCCGGGGAGCCGCTGTAAATCTCCCGGCCCGGTCCCAGAAAGTCAACGAGGACTAGAGACCAGGCTGTGCTCAGGGCCCCCTCGCCCCACCATTCAGTGGTGACCGTCCTCATTCGAGCATCGAACACAGTGGAGATAGCAGAAAGAACAAATTAGAGAAGGAAAAAGCCCCACTGCTTTCCAGGCCTAGGAGTCTTGCCTGTCCCCTCATGGCATCCTCACGAGGTAGAGAGGAGGTACGTTTTCAGTGCTCACCCACCGTTCCTCCTCCCTAACAGGGACAATGAGGCTCAGTGAAGTAAGTAACTCACAGTCCAGGCCGTGACAGCTCCTCCACGGGGCTTCCGTGTCCTTCCAGGACCTGCCACGTCTCCCTCAGCCACCTGCCCCCCGACCGCCACCTGCCCTGAAACGCTTCCCACGTTCATCTCCCGGTTCTCCACGTCTGACGTTCCGGCTCCCGTGGAGCACGTCTTGCTCTTCTTGTCTGTCTGACAGTATCTCTAGTTCCTCTTAAATCTCCGGACTTTTGGAATCTTCGAAAAACAATGGAGTTTACTCAGAAAAAGTATCTCCACCGAGTTCTGTGCAGTTGCCAGAGGTTCACAGACCTCCAGAAACAGGGACACTTCTCTATGACCCCTGTTCTAGTTGTTTCCCTTCTCTTTTAAATAAACTTGGAAGTCTTTTCAGCTATTTTTCCCTGCTACTTTCCTGTCTCCAGGACAGACGTTTGCCCGCATTCCATTGACTGGAGGAAGACCCCTGCTTCCTCTTGTTCACACCTCGTGGCGGCACTTCTTCCTGAACATTCGAGCAGTCTTCCTCTGCACTTCTCACGGAAACTCCGCTACTCCTAAGCTCTGGGTATCACACAAACTGCTCGTCTCTGCACTCCCTGTAACTGGCTCCTTTATATGAGCAGTCTGCATTAAACTCCACTGAACGTGAAGCTTGGAAATAAGTGATGCAACACAGAAACAAACGAGACGTAGCTGCGCTCTTAGAGTTTACAGATGAGTAAAAGTGATGAAGTCAGACAATTACAAATTGAACACCTTGCCTTACACAGAGTCCTACAGAGGCAGACAGCAAAGAGACCTAAAGCAAGGAGGTGAACGGACTCAAGGCATGTGGGGAGGCAAGGGAGGCTGCCCTGAGAAAGTGGCATCTCCAGGGGAGTCTGAAAAAGGAGCAGGGCTTGGACAGGCCAAGCAGGAAAGGAGAACAAACGCAGCAGAGCCCAGAGCTCGGTGCACTCCGCACTAGAAGGCGTAAGCAGAGCGGAGAGCTCAGAGCCCAGCACGGTAGAGCTCAGAGCCCAGGCGCTGACAGGCACAAGACCAAAGGACACAGAAGCCAGATCGCACCCATCCTGAGAAGCCACAAAAAGGACTTCTTACTAATTACCCAGGGTAATAGGACCTAATAAAAATCCAATACAGGGAAGGAGCTGAGATCATTTTTTAAATTTTAAAATTGTGACTATGCAATACATTCACATGTTTTCAAAAACCAGAAAGTATGAAAGCTATCCAGTAAAGTCTTTTCTGGCCTGGTTCTCTTCTCGCCAAAATATATCATTTTTTTACAATTTCTTATGGGTCCCTCCTGAGTTCCTTTATGCTTACACAAGCAAGTATGACTAGAGGTTCTTGTTTTTCCTCTTTATATAATCAAAAAATAGCATACCATGCCAATATACCTTGAAGTTCTGTACCTTGCAGTCTTTTGTGCTACCTTTTGACTGTTTGTATATTGTTGACTCACTTCTTGTCATCATTATTATTATTACTTACCTTTCACAACTGCAGTTCTCTCCTCCCCTACCAGACGGTGGGCTTCCTGGGAACAGAGGCTGTGTCTTATTCAATTCTGCTTGAGGTAGGTATTCAGTTAAAAAAAAAATCTGTTAATTGAAGTAGGTGATGAAAAAGAATCTTTGTTGAATAAATCAGTTACTATTGAAAAGGACAAATGCTTCATCTGGCCTATTCTCTCAAATTTTGTATTTCTAATTATGCCACTTTTCCACCATTCACAAAAGGGATCTCGATTCTCATCCATCCCACCACCCGTCCACCTCAGGAAGGACAGGGCTGGCATATTTTAGTACAAATGCAAGACATCACGTCATTTCCTCTAACTGATAAAACCTTTGCTTTAACAACTTAACCACATGCCAACAAAATTAACAGCAGTCCCCTAGCATCATCTGATGTCCCATCCATTGTCAGAGTTCTCTGATTTTCTAAAAAAAAAGTCTTCACACGGTTGGCTTGTTGGAAACAGGAAGCACACAAAGCCCACAGATCACTGTGTTTGCAGGTCTCAGTTCTCTTCCATTCCTCCCTCCATCTCTTTTATGCCATTGATTTGTCAGAAAACCAGGTCACTTGTCCTGCACACCATCCGCATTCTGCATTTGGCCGATCGCTTCCTTGCAGTATCACGTAGCTTGTTTTCTTTTGCCCAGACTTTCCTGAAGCTGGCAAGATTTGGGGTTTGAAAAGTTCATCTTAGCTGCTGTGTAGAGAATTGACCTTACAGTGGGGCTGTGGACGTGGGAAAGCTCACGTTAGGGACCCTGGCACAAGACAGTAGGACTAGAGCAAGGGCACGAAGCCTCAGGGCTCACTAGGACAGAGTAACGGGCCAATTCAAGAAATATTTAGGAGATGGGATCCACACAACTTGTGACTAATTGGAAAGGAGTGTGTTTCTCAATGCTCTGTTAAGAATCTGAACCTCACTGTGAGACAAACCAAAAGAGCTGCTTTCTCCTGAAAAAAATATTTGCATATTTACTGAAATTCTTCTCACAATTATCATTTATGGCAAGTTTTAAAGACATACAAAGTTGTAGTAGTATTATTCTTGGTGTTAAATTTTATTGCTGTGGCTTTAAAACATAAACAAAAATAATTCCTTAAGTAGTTGGAAATTGTAATGATTCTTTTGGGAGTAGAGTTTACTGCCATGGATACTCCAAAGCACAAAGATAATAAATTTAAATTGCAGTATTAGTATTGAGAATAAATTTTATTGCTCTGCTAGAGCACTAAGACGTAGGATTCATAACTTTTTGGTTTTTTCCAGCAGCAGGTTTATATATAATGACGCTGGGTCTGGTGTGCAGGGAAGATCAAAGGTCATTGGCATCACAGGTCCTGTGTCCTGGTGAGAAACCTGGCCCTAGGGGAGCAGCTTGAGTCTTACGGTGTTCCCAGAGCCAGAGAGAAGCAGGCCCAGCCAGCAGTGTCCAGCGGGCAGGCTGAGAGGAGGAGGTGCAGCTGGTCCCAGGCACCGAGAAGGGGTCAGCTGGGTTGTTACGAACCCCTCCCCCACTCCCACTGCGATGTTCTTGCACGCCCCACACCCCCCCCCCCAACCCCAGCCCCTGCACGGGCCTGACTGCAGTCCAGTTTTGTAAAGCAAGCTCTGCAGATCAAGGATGGATTCTGGTTCTGGTGTTGCATGGTCTTTCACTTTGTGGGCATTCCCTGCTGCTCACTCTGTGACCACCTCAGTGGAGGGACTCCCACACGCCCAGCCAGAACCCGGAAGTCATTCTTGACTCTCCTCTCCATCCACCTTCAGGGCCAACTCCTCTCCAGCCCTGCGGGTTCTGCCTCCACACATCTCTCTCCCATCCACGCCTCACTCCCCACCCCATTTCAGGTCGCCTTCGTCTCTCAGTGGCACTTTGATTACAGTCTCTGTCCTCCACGCTCATTGTAATAATAACGACTGCTGTTACTGAGCATGAATGGCGGGCCAGGGTTTGTGCTCTGTGCCTGGCACCAGTTACCTCATTAGACTCTCAAAACGTCCCTATGAAGGATGCATCACTCTTCCTGATGAATGAGAAAACTGAGGTTCAGAGGTTAAATATTAAAAGATATAGTATATTTTTGAAAATCACCAGGCACAAGCAGAAAATAAATTTTAGATCCTTTCCTGCTCTTGAATGACTCCCTGCTGTCATTCCAGGTTTTTCCTTTCTTCCTTCCTTCCTACCTTCCTTCTTTCCTTCAACAAACAAACTTTTTAGCATGAAGCACAAGAGCAACGCCCACTTCTCCAGACTCACCATCACAATGCAAGTAACTACCGTGCTAACAGAGTAACTGGCAGTTCTCAGAATGCCATTTGCTCCTGTTCCTCCTTTTATCCAGAATGTAACCCATTTCCCTTTGGTTGTCTAACTTCTATTTATCCTTCAAGATTTATTTTAGATCATCTCCGTCAGGAAGTGTGCTCTACAACTAAGCACCTCCAAGCACCCAAGCACACAGGGCACACATGCACAGGCCCATGAGAGTCCACATATGCACACACACACACACACACACACACACACACACACACACAGCTGGGCGTGTGGCTCCCCTCCCGGTTCCTACTATACTCTGGGCATCACCCGACCACAGTGCTTATCACACTCTATTGTAGTCATCTACCTTGTCTTGGAAACACATCTGGACTGTAGCTTGCCTGAGGGCAGGGGCTGTGTCTTTTGTCCATGAACCCCCAGAATCCAGAGCCCGAGTCCTGGCACACAGCGGTTGCTCGACGGCAGTTTACTGAATGAACACATGTGCGACTGAACAGTATCCACTACGGTGAATTCAACAGTAATGATTAGAACAATGAGACCCTTCTGAGACTCAAAGAAATATCAGGTGGTGCTTTTATTCAGTTTGGGGAATGATATTTATATACTACGTTTCAAGGTCAATCTGCAATTACCTGTTCTCATTCTAAGTAACACCCAGCACAACGTTACCTATAAACTCATGGCAGGATATAATTGATGGAGAATAAGCAGTTCTTTCAGTGCCCTTTAGTGGGTACATGAAAAATAGCACCCTAGCAACCACACAAATAAATGCTGGGAGTAGTGTTTACCATGTTACAGCAAACTTGGAATGCTTCAAGTAGCTGAAGAAATTAGGTTTAGTAAGTTTGAATCCTCCCAAATACCAGAGTCGGCCTAACTTCTGTGAGCTTTTTGTTTGTGGGGGGAAAACTCCTAAGTTCTCAAGTTATGTGAAGCTCTTTTCTTCACAAATGGTCCCGACTGAGGTCATAAACTCCAGAGTCAAAGAGTGTGGAATCTGGGAATATGGAAAGTGGGAGAAGCTGACACAAACCAGGCCTCTGACCCCGGCTGCTCATGGCTGGTTCCTGCTTCTGTTTCTGTTTCCATAGAAACGGCCATTCGATCAGCAAAAATAAGTTCAAGATTCCTTCGACTTTGTTTTCCTTTCTTCTTCCTTGGAGGTAACCACTCAAGGTTTTGCTAATTAGAGAAAATGGGCTTGTGGCTGAAATAGAGGATGTTTCCAAAGTTAAATATTCTCCTGGTAGAAAGAGCACGGCAACTCTATCCGCACATTGGCTTGCTCCTGACAGCTACCCATCCTTATCTGGGATAAGGTGTTCACAACCTTTGGATCAACAATCGCCTTCCAAGTCACTTACGGCAGTTGGATAACCTTTATGACTGCACACGTTGCTGGGTATTCAGGATGGTCCTATCAAACTGAGATGAATGTGTTCCATAATGTCTGTTTTTATTACATTAGTCTGGGAAGATGGAATCAAAAGGACTACTTTCAACAAAAATGTCCTGTGTCGACAGTTCAATACTCTTTCTACAGGGCCTGGTGATTGCCCTTATTGTACGCCGGATAAAGGCTAAGCGTGCAGCTACCTGCCAGTTTGACAAGGCTGTTCTCCCGCCAGCAGGTTGCTCCAGCTTTTTTTTTTTTTTTCACAGCAGCCCTCTAATTCCACCAAACCCACTGGATTAACAAAAACCTGAAAGTAAAATAGCACAAAATGATATCCCTGCATGAGCTACTATTATACTTTGCAACCTACAATTACACGGGTTCAATCTAAATGCCCCAAAACATTATTTCATTAATTCAAGCCGTTTCGGAACTGGTAAATATTTTCTCTTCTCGGGTTTTCTATTATTACTCTTTTTCAACAGAGAATGAAGAAGCAGGCAAAGGCCTCCCAAACGATCACATTGTGGAGCCAACTGCACAGAGTGCAGATGACGGGAAAGGGAGCGGCCGGCACAGGGATGGGGACGAGAGGAGACAAAGTCCATTTGGAGAGAACAAGAGAAACGATGAGCAGAGGGAGGCAGAGAAGGAGATTAAAGATGGGGACCCCGGTCATCAAGGTGGAGCCGCCCAGCTGGTAGACTGAGGATGTCTATTGCCTGCAGCTGGCACCAGTTATCCCTAAGGAGGGGACCCGCGCAGCTGAGTGCCGCGGACACTGGGCATGACAGGGGCTGGAGACTGGCAGCTGATTTAAAGCCCAGTGTTGGAGATGTCCTCAGGTCTCCGAGTCAAACCCTTTAAAGAGATTTCCTCCCGTGACAGAATCCTTGGACCAATACAGATGCACAGTGGGTAGTTAATTGACTTTGTAAGAGAAAAAAACAGCCCTAACATTCTTAGCTGATCCAAAATCTTCCTTCTATAAAATAGCTTTCGGGGTTGGGTAAGAGCACTTAGAGGAGGCCTGTGGAGCTTGGGAAAGGGTGCAGATGAACATGTGTGATGGCGGGTGGGCAGCTCTGTGTCCAGAGGACAGCAGAACACTCTCAGGATATGCCTTGGTCGTGGACTCGGACTGGTTCCGGACACGGCATGGGGGCTGAGAGGTGGCACTTGGGAAAGAGAGGGACCTTGATCCCACGAGCAGCCCTGCCACATTCAGGTGTGATCCGGGGTAATTTTTTAACTTCTGCAGGCCACCATTTCCTCATCTATAAAAGGGAAATAAAACTAGCACCTACCTCACAGAGCTCCTATGAGAATTAATGCGATGGTCCAGGCCAAGTGCTGAGCACGTTGCTGTCAGACGAAGGTCAGACAGTATTAGTCGAGCATTTTTTAAATGGTATTAATACAACTAGGCGTTATGACTCCGTGAGAGTGAGGAAAAGTGGTTGAAACCACTAGGGTTTTCACTCTCACTAGCAAATACTGGGACAAGGAGCTTCGCATTGGTGGGTGGCAGGTGCTAGAATGGAAAAAGCCGGCCTAGGAGACAGGGGATTCCTCTGGGGTCTTCCGCACCACCCCTCCTACTGGTGAAGGCGGGGGAGAGGAGCCCAGGAAGTGCTGGGGGGAGCTCAGGGCACAGCCCAGGCTGGGGCTGCAGCCCAGTGAACTGACTGGACTGCTGGTTAAGCGGGAAGTTCTCCTTTCCAGAAAGGAAAAATTCTCTTTCTGAAAAACATCATGTTCTAAACCTTGGCATGGGGGGAGGAGGAGGGGAGCTCCACTAGGGAAAAGAGGACGTTCCCACAGGTCCTGCCAGGCCGACTGTTAGGAGGAGCTGGGGTCTCTGGTTATTGTTTGAGCTGAGCTGAACTGCTGGCTGCTGCTCCTGGGCATTGTCCTATCGGGGATTTCACACTGTTTACACAGTCACATAACAGACAACAGAAAAGGTGCCAATTCCCTCTTCCAAGGCACCTGAGTACCCGCTTTTGGGGGACTGGTGTGCAGCACTCAGACACCACAAACCGTGATCCCCCTTCCCTCTCCCTGGAAAACCTCATTGAGTTTCCGGAGCCCTCCCTAGAAGCATCCTCACGCCCCCGCCCTTGGATGGAGAAACCACTCCTTGCTCGCTAGTGTCTAAAACAGAGGGTTGCTGCACACTTCTGTGCCGGCAAAGGCGTTTGCAAATGCTGGCTCCTTGGTTCCCTTGCCCTCCCTGGCTGCCAGGGAGGGAAACCAGCTGCATCCCGGAAAACAATTCCACTCAACAAACAATGCAGTGCCCTGACTAGTCATAATGAGGTCTGGTTCAAATGTTGGCACACACACAACATATTAATTAAAATAACGTGCATGATAAATAATATTGGGATCCAAAGCACAGGACTCCTCTAAAATCACAGTTGGTAATTATGCAAGCGCCTGCTAACACACATTCAGAATTCCGGTGTTGCTTACATGACAAAATTAGTCTCAGGGAGGTGACCTTGAGAGGTGTCTTGTGTGAGCATCCTCCTGCTTATAAACTGCACAATGTCTAAACAACCTAGGAAGCAGAGTATCCATCCTAATTTTCAAGCCCTAAGGAAAGAAATTCCTTAAGAGACCTCAATAATTCAATTTAGCAATAATTATGTGAGTACCAGCTAGTATAAGTCTCTCTGTTTAGCCCTGGAGATAAGGGGAAGTTGGGGGTGGGCATGGTTCAAATTTTCAAGAAGTAGTAACTGGTTATTGGTAATACCTGTCCCAGAGAGGAAGTCCTTCTACATGCCTCACCTAAATCTTTCATGCTGCAGTTAAAAAAACCCATTGCCACTCCTTTAGAGCTTGACTGGGACCTCACAGGATTCCAGTTCTAATGCTTGCAGGGCCTTTGTTAGGTATCAGGGACTGTGGGTAGGACTGACAACAGGCAGATGTCCCTAGCACTTCCGCTCACCACTGAGATTCTGACCTAAGGGTTCCCACCAGTTCCAACACAGTGAGGCAATTGTGCACCATCTACTTTATATAGACCTTTTAAATTATTACCAAATTTGACATTTATTGGCCCAGTTAGTACAGAAACCTAACTGGGAAAGGAAGAGCTCCCATTATCTTGATTCCGAAATCATTTCCTATTTGTGGCTCAGTCAACATTTCAGCATCTCATTAAAGGTATTTAATTTCATTCCCTCTACAATAACCCACGTACCACACCAGTGACCACAACTTTGGTGTCCCAGCTCCTAAATTCTATTAGCGTTCAGAAAGCCTCTTGGTTTCAACATAATGTTCAATCAGTGCAGAGAAATTAATTAAATTAAAATTATTTTTATTGTGATTTAATTAGCTTGATTTAATTACTTTGTTCACTGACTGATCATTCTGTTGTTGCGGCCAGACCCTCGCTCTCATTCGTGGCATGAATGTTCCCAGAGAATTACACATTTTCTCTGTTCAGCCATTGGAGCAGGCTGGCAGAGTTTGCCAGAAACTCACGATTTATCACAATCAGCATCATCACAAATTATAGGAAGCATCCAGCAATATGATAACTTCTAAATGAAGTGTCTGGGAGCAGGTCACGCCACCAGCCTCGGCTGTTAATCCGTCATATTTCATAGTCAACCTGACACCCCGTCCAATTTGCCGCGCCTGCTGCCTTTCTGAGTGCCCGCGCGAGGGGTCCCGCTCCAGCACAGGGACATTCGTCCTTCCAGATGCCCAGCCCGGCCTCCTCGGCCTCCCTGCAGACCCAACTCCACACTCCCTGTGGCTGTTCACACTGGTGCTCCTCCTTCCTTCCCCTCTGAGGTTCATGAACCGAAATGTAGCATCTCCTCCAATCCAAATGTAGGCAACAAACCACAGAGCACCAACAATCCCCATAACTTAGTCGCCAGAGAACGCCAGCTATTTTCACAATGACATTGCCCTTCCTCTAAGTATCTTAAAACACTGGTCATCACCACTCCCAAACAATGGCAGGCATCAGACCCCTGAGTGGACGTGAGGCCAGTGTTTCTTCCTGCAGACCACTCCATGCTTCAGTGTGCAGACTCAAGTGGAGCAGCCCCAGCCTGTCTGAAAACACACTGATGCCTTCCAAAAATAAAATCATCTTTAACTTGCCTGTACATGGAATGCATCATCTTGACTAATGTGCTCAAACCTGTACAAATGTGTTTTCTTAAGTTCTAACAACTACATTTTAATACATTTGGCTTGCCGCACACTCCTGTGTATTTCATTGTATGATTTAAAACCATTTTTCTGAGACGGGATCCGTAGGCTTTGCCAGACTGCTCTAACAATAGAGGCCTAAGCTTTCTGATCCCTGTGTTAGAAGCCTGTGGCTGCTGCGAACAAAGTACCACGATCTTCATGCTTCAAACAACAAACATTCGTTCTCTCAAGTTCTGGAGACGAGAAGCTCAACGTCAGCATCACTGGGCTGAAATCAAGGTGTCATCAGCACCCTCATCCCTTGGGAGGCTCTAGAGGAGAAGCCGGTGCTGCCTTTTCTAACTTCTGGCAGCTGCTGCGGTCCTTGGCTTGTGGTCACGTTCCTCCATCTCTGCCTCTGCCTTCACGTGGCCTCGTCTGTATGTGCCCTGTCCCTCTGCCTCTCTCCTATAAGGATGCTTCTGATGGCACTTAGGGCCCTTAAAAAGGATGACCTCATCTCAAGGTCCTTAACTTAATCATATCTGCAAAGACCTTTTTTCCAAATAAGGGTAACATTTACAGGTTCCAAGAATTAGGAGCTCATGTCTCTGGGGCCACCGTTCAGCCCACTGTGGTCCTTGCATTTAATTCTTTATTGACCAGACAGTTCTGGCCTTGAGTCTTATGACATAAGGGACATAAACTGATTTCAAAGAGTGACCAAATTTGTACCAAATTAAAAGAAGTATCCTCGCCAAAGCCCACTGAAATAATTAGTTAAGGGTTAAGGTAATGGTAAAAGAAAAGACAAGGCCTTTTAAAAATTAAGTTTTCCCAAGGGCTAGCAGAGGAAAGGGCCTGTTTCCTCACCTCCAGATGAAGAAAGTACACATTGTGCAAACCCGGCCACGGCACTTGAGCGGTTCGTGGGCCCTGAAGATCCCCAGGGCTGGGGCAGTGGTTCTGCTTCTGCCCCTCCGCCTGGCGTCCTGCCCGAGGGTGCCGGATTTGCGTCTTCTGCAAAGCGCTGAATGAGGAACTTGCACCACTGACCAGAAGTGAAAAAGGGCAGGGACTGTGTCTTTTTCAATTCAACAGAACAAGAGGAAGGAAGTGTTAACTTCGACCTGCAATCAGGTGCACCAGACCAGCGTTTATTTTCAAAAGGAGTTCCCCAACCACCTCTTCTGGACATCACCGAGAGGCTGCATGCGCTGAACCCGGGCAGCCTGACGGTGAGGCAAGCTCTCTGGCGATCAGACCTGGCTTCCCGCCCCAGCCCCGCCTCTTCCTCTGTGCTTTCATTCACAAAAGCCGGCCTTTCTAAGCACCAGTTTCCTCACTTGGGACAGATACACTAGGTGGGCTCTTTAGAGGCAGGACTTCATCTTATTTTTGTGCGCAGATTGAAGCACATCACCTGGCACTCAGAAAACCCTCAATAAATACTCATTTACTTCAATTGAATGTCTGCCTTGCCTGAGTCACAGACTCTAAGCAGATACCAGAGTGAGGCCTCCAGAGATCATTCCAAAACATTCTACACAGACAAAAGGCAGCAAGCTACTGCAGATGTTGTTGTTCTTGGTCCCTTCCAGCCATATATTTTCATCTCTTTTAAAATTAGCCTCAGAGAGTGCACATCTGCCCTAGAAACGAGTAGAAAGAGGTCCCGGTTACTCGTGCTCTTCAATTCTGAGGGCACGCCCCAGCGAGGGGGCTGTATGCAAACCCTGGTGCTCACCGTCAGGCTGGAAGGGACCTCTGCGATTATCTGGTTTAACAGCTGCCCTTTACAGATAAGAAAACAGACTTGCCGAATGTCCCATGACTTGCTAGCACAAAGAGCCCAGGCAGCTAGAACCCAGTTCTACTGGCTTCTAGTCCAATGATCTCTCCACTCTACTATGTCTTTCTTTAACCCAAGGTCTGTACTTGGCCTTGTAAAACTGGCTCAGTATGCTACCTCCCAGCTGAGTTTTCCAAGCTGTCAAAGTTTAGAGTATATAACTCACTCCTCTCACACAGGCTGGGCTGTGAAAATGCATAAATAAAAACCATCAGAAGGTACTCTGAAAAACCGGGGAATGTTTTTCGTGTGCTTGATTGTGTAGTATACCATTTGATTCCCTTTTTTCCTTCCTGTAATTTTTTAGTTATTTTCTCAGCGGTAACCTTGGGGATTGCGATTAACATCTTAAACTTATCACAACCTCATTTGAATAATACCAACCAATTTTCAATAATATGCACTCTTCTCATATGCATCCCCTCTCCTCCTTCCGTCTGCTGTTCTCGCCACAGATTAGTCTTTAGACACTGCAGACCCACTAACAGAAACTTACAATCATTGCTTTATGCATTTGACTATTAAATTATTAATATACAGGAAAATGAAAGGAGTTACGTCAGAAGTACAATGATGCTGGATTTTATACTTACCCATGTAGTTACCTTAACCAGTGTTCTTTATTTTTCTTGTGGTTTCAATTTAATATCTACTTCCATTTCAGCCTGAAGGATTCCTTTTGACATTTTTGTTTGTTTGTTTTAATGAGGTCTCACTCTGTCACCCAGGCTGAAGTGCAGTGGTGTGATCACAGCTCATTGCAGCCTCGAACTTCTGAACTCAAGTGAACCTCCCACCTCAGCCTCCCAAATAGCTGGGACTATAGGTGTGCACCGCCACACCTGGCTCTTTTTAACATTTCTTATATCAGGTTTACTAGTAATGAACTCCCTCATCTTATGTTTATCTGGAAATGTCTTAATTTTTCCTTTACTCTTGACAGGCAGTTTTGCCAGATATATTATTCTTGTTTTCCAGTTTTTTCTTTCAGGACTTTCAATATGGAGTTCTGGTCTCCATGGTTTCCAAGGAGCAATCAGCTGTTAATCTTACTGAGAATTCCTTGTACATGATGAGTAGCTTTTCTCTTGCTGTTTTCAAAATTCTCTCTGTCTTTGGATTTCAACAACTTGACTGTAATGTGTCTGCATGTAGATCTTTGAATTTATTCCTCTGGGAATTCATTGAGCTTCTTGAATGTGTGTTTTCATACATTCCCTCTGATTTGGGAAGTTTGCAGCCATAGTTTATTCAAATATTTTTTTCTTCCCCTTTCTCTCTTTCTTCTTCTTTTGGAACTCCTATAATTCATGTTAGTATGTTTGACTGTATCTAACACATCCCTTATGCTCAGTTTATTTTTCTTTTTTGTTTCTGCTCCTCAGACTGGATAATTTCAATTGTTTTATCTTCAGGTTCATTGATCCTATATTTTACCTGCTTACATCTGCTGTTGAACCCCTCTAGAAAGTTTTTCATTTCAGTTATTGTACTTTTCAGCTTTTCTGTTTGCTTCCTTTTTATAATTTCTACCTCTTTGTTGACATTCTCATTTTGTTCATTCATTATTTTCCTGATTTCCTTTAGTTCTCTATCCATGAGTTCTGCTAACTCATTGAACATATTTAAAACAGCCGATTTAACATCTTTGACTAATTGTTCCTGTGTCTGACATTCTTAGGGATGATTTCTGTCAAATTCTTTTTTTCATGTGAATGGGCCACATCTTCCTGTTTTTTTTGTATATTTTGTATTTTTGTGGTTGTGAGTATTACGGTGCAGTAACCCTAGAGATCTGATTCTCCCACACCTCTGGGATTGCCAGATCTTGCTTTTTGAAGGCTGGAGCCAACCATTTCTAACTTTCCCAAACTATTTTTGTAACGTGTATTCCTTGTTTTTCATGGTCAGTTGTCTCTATAGTTAGCCAATGACCTGACAAAGATTTCCAAAATATCTGCCTCCCAAAAGTGGGGTCCGGGACAGTTGGGGGAAAAAATAAGGCCTGTCTCTTTAAATTCCCTTGGCAGCTGCTTCAGCCCATGGGGTGGAAACAATGGCCAACCTCTGTGCCAGCTCCTCAGTGGTCAAACTAGTGAGCAGCAATCAAAATACTAAACCCCAATTTGTGGAGGACAAAGTTTCTATTGCCCACCCTGGCTACAGAAAGCCACACCAGGAATACATGCCACTGCCCCCATGGCAGGCTGGGAGAGGGGGATTATAACCACGACTGGACAAAGAGCTGAAATTCACTGAAAATTATCAGCCTCTTCGTGAAGCCCTCCCCTGGATGCTCCAGTGTTCTACCAGACTCCAGAGTTCCAGAGCAGTTGCTTTGGACCATTCCTGCCAGCTCAACTGACATCCCTGTGGAGGGGTAGATCCGAGCACTTCCTCCTCCACCATCTTCCTGTGACATCACTCAGTAGTGCTCGATTTTGATTTAGAAACAAGACAGAGAACATAATTATTGATTCGAGGTTCAAAGTACATGCTTTTCCCAAACATGAGAAAACATTTCATCAGTGTGGGTCTTGACTTTTCATGGTCTTTCAAGAGGGATTTAAAAACCCAGTGATTTCTGTCTCCCATCTCTAAATCACATACGTTCTAAAAATCCCTTTAGGAGGCGGGGAAAGTATAAAACATGCTAGTGAGTAACATGATCTGGGGGGAAAAAAAACGTTAAAGCTAGGAGAGTCTAGCTGGAAGGTCAGTACTGAGAGACCCAAGTGATATCACACAAATGAGGTGCATCTTCCAGGGCATCAAGAGAGAAAACTGGTTTTCAAAATGAAGAAATGTTTAATCCAGAGAAACCCTGAGTCTGAGGTGGAGAAGCCCCGGACTTCCCTGCACTTACTGTACGCACTCTTCACTTAGCACTGGCTGCTGGTGGCTCGGGCATCCCCGTCTTGTGGTCCTGCTTGGTCATTTAATTTGCATATCATTTAACTTCTGCTGGGACATGTGTTCTTTGCTCCAGAATAATTATATGCCTCTTGAGAACAAGAATAATTTCTTAAACATTATAATTAAGCTGAAGGAGGAGGAAAGAGAAGAAGGAAGAGGAGATGGGGAAGGAGGTATCAGTTTCCCAGGGCTGCCGTAGCAGATTACCACAAACTTGGCAGTTCTAAACAACAAAACATTATTCTCTCACAGTTTTAGAGACCGGAGGTCCAAAATCAAGGTGTCGCAGGGCTCTGCTCCCTCTGAAGGCTCCAAATACTTCCTTGCCTCTTCTAGCTTCTGGTGGCTCCAAGCATTTTTTGTCTTATGGCAGCATAACTCCAAACTCTGCCCCGTCTCCACACGGCCTTCTCCCCCGTGTGTCTGTGCGTCTGTCTCTCAGTTCTAGTCTCCTATAAGGATATCAGTCATTGGATTTAGGTCCCACTCCAAAACCAGGATAATCTCATCTCAAGATCCTATACTTAACTGCAACCACAAAACCCTAGTTTCAAATAAAATCACATTTACAAGTATCAAGGTATGGTATAATACCTTGAATCTGGTCTTTGTCCCAGATTCCTGGCACAGAGTTCCTAAAACCTTTGGAAAGTCCTGAGTGATAGGAATGTCTTTTGTTATTCATAAAGAGCCCCTGTGGACCTGAGTTTATGCTAATGAGGTGGCTTAAGATGGGGCCCCTAGATAGGGCTGCTCACAGGCAGACCAGTGATGAGAGGGTTGGAAATTTCAGGATGTAGGACCTGGAGGTTAAGCTCTATAAAATCCCTTAAACAATGAGATACCAAGAGTTTTTGGGCTAGTGAGCAAATCCAGGTGCTGGAAGGGAGGTGCACCAGAGGGGGAGTGCAAGCTCTGTGTCTCCACCCCATACCTTGCCCTGTACGTCTCTTCCCTTCCGTCTGGCTGCTCCTGAGTTGTAACCTTTATAATCAACCAGTAAACACAAGTAAACTGTTTTCCTGAGTGCTGTGAGCCATTCCCCAAATTATTGAACCAAGTTGGGGGGGGGGGTGTCAGATTAGTGAACCAGGGGTGGGGGGACTTCTGACTCATAGGCACTCAGTCAGAAGTACAGGTAACCTGAGACTTGCAACTAGCATCTGAAGTTGGGGGCAGTCTTGTGGGATTGAGCCTTAACCCATGGAGTCTGCACGAACTCCAGGGAGTTAGTGTGAGAATTGAATTGAATTGCTGGACATCCAGTTTCGGTGATGGAGAATAAATAGGCTGGCTTCAGAGAAAACATGCCACACAAAGGTTAGGACATATCTTTTGGGGGGTGTATATAATTCAACCAAACACAAAGGAGAAGAGAAAGAAGAAGTATGATACTTGTTTTCCCACAAATCTAATAGTACTGAGCACATACTATTAATAATTAAATCTATGGATGTGTTATTCATGGAATCAACCTACAAAGGCAAAGCAGAGAGGTCAGCGCACGCCTCAGGGTGGAGACTTGCCTCTGGCTAAATGTGAGATCCTTGCATGAACTTTATTTAGAAAGATGGTAAGACGTCTTCAGGACTTACTACACCTGCCCCTCAATCCTGAGTTTACATTGCAGGTGGCTTTTGGGAGGATGAGCAGGAAATAGGGACAACATGTCATGAGGGTGAAATCTGTGAGCTGACCGCTGGAATTGTGGCGGCTGCCAGAACTTAGAGAGCACTCAAAGAACTGGACCCACATGTAGGCCCCTCTCACAATTCCCTACTTGGAATGTCCCCTGCAGTTTCTTATCATTAAAAAACAAGTGATGTAGATTCACGGCCAAGGTCAGGCAACCTAGCAAAGGGAAACACATCATTGTTCTCAATCTTACAAATTTCTCTTGTCTTTCCTGTTACTTCTCCCGTTCTTAACACTATGCTTTCTCTTTTCCTTTCCTTTCTTTAAAATAATAACAAACATTTGCTTTCACAGACTTCCAATTTTGTCTTGCATCCCCAACATGAGGTAGGTGTCATTTTTACTCTTTCACAGAGAGGTAAAAGGGGCCCCAAAGAAGTAAGATGAGGGTGTGCAGACGTTCGATTGTAGAGCTGCGACTCAGACATAGGAACTAAATCCCATGCTTTTTCCTCTCCCCTGTGATGTCTTCCTTCTCACTCCTGCTATTTCCTTCGCTGCCTCCTCCTTCCCATTCCAAGGGTGCTCCAAGATCCATGGTACTCGGCACTCAGAGTCCAAAACTATTCAGGGAGCTTTTATGAAAGCTGATGACTGGGCCCCATCCCAAGCCAATCAAGTAGTCCCCTCTGGGGCACGGCCTGGCACCAGCATTGCATCAAAGCCCCCTGCTGATCCCGACGTGCAGCCACTGCCACACAGGTTTGCCCCTCTTCTGAGCCACACAAAATGAAATATCCCCTCTTTCAAGCATAGTCAAATCTTTGGAGCATTTCTCAGTAAACGTGGTTGACCAAAACTGAGAACAAAGTGGTCAATGAGACTTAGGAGATGGTATTTCGAGCTCACATGTTTAACGCCCCTCTTTCCCCAGATCACACTGAAAAGACCGTAGAGTCATGCAAAGTGGGGAGAAAAGTCTATCACATCAACGTAAAATAAGAAAGAACGCGATCAATGGGCTAGAAATTTTCAGGAAGTCTTCGTGATTTGTGATCAGTCAAAATACTGACAACCACTTTGCAAAGCGGACAAAGAAAGACCACGTGGGAATTAAGTGGGTGAAATCCCCCCACCAAAGATCTGGGAAGTTCTCAAATTTGAACTGGAACAGAAAGGGACTGTGAGACAGTTGGTGGGCAGCAAATGACAGCAGTCTGGCAGCTACACCAGGGCCTCACGACAGGACTACCGCCCCCGGGAGGGGCTGGGAGGAAGTGGACAAGGGCCCCCAGCGGCACCTCCCCACAGAGGCTTAAAAAACTATTTGAAAAAGCAGTGAAGTCTTGAGGCAAAACTGCCTTCCAACCAACTTCTCCCCGCTGAATAGATCCCTAAGTGAGGAAAATAAATCTGCCAAATAAATAAAAACTTAAAATTTCCCCTTTGGGACTAAGAGAACAGGAACCAACACAATCGCGGACAAAACCACCTCAAGTCTCCAAACAGAATAAATATAGATCTCTTTCCGAAGAAATAAGCAAATCGAAAAAGAATAAAAATCACAGAACGTGTGAAAAGATTTAGTACACAAAAAGAAAGAAAATATTTTTGAAGACTTGGAGCAAATGTTTATCAATGAAATAAACTTACTCCAAAAGCAGGAGATAAGTTTAACACAATCTTTAATTTGGATTTTCAATGTGTTGAAAGGACATTACAGAGAATAGCTATAAAGAGAAAACAATTGCTAAATATTCCTATCAAATGAAAATCATGCTCACTAAAATTTTTTAAATTAACTTTAACCTGGGCAGTGTGGCAGACTAAATTTCCTGGAGATGGCAGATCTCTCAACCCACATGCTCATTTGCAATGTGACCTTTCTCTTCCACCAAGAGGAGGAATCTATTTCTTCATATCCTTGAATCTGAGTGGAGCCCTGTGACTTCTCTGACCAATAGAATATGCTGGAAGTAACACTGTGCCAGCTCTGGGCATAGCCCTCAACTGCCCTGGCATTGGCAGCTTTTGCTTCCTGCATTGGAAGTTAGCAGCCATGTAAAAAGCGTGACCACACTGAGATCGCCATGCTGTGAGAGGCCCAAGCCACATAGAGAGGCCCTAGAGGGTGAGACACCCGGGGGATGTGTCAAGGAGCACCAGCCGGGGGAGTGACAAGGCCAGCACAGAAGTAAACCCTGCATCCCAGCCGCACCAGCTGAGGCCATGTGATCAGACACACCATCCAGCCAAGCTTACCAAATTCCTGACCCTAGAAATCATGAGCAAATAAAAGGGCTGTTTCCAAGCCACAAAGTTTTGGGGTTGTTTGTTATGCATAAATAGGTAACTGCCAACAGCAGGCTGGAGTGCCTTACAGAGAAACAGGGGGGTCTGTGAACATACACTTGCTAAATGTTGGAACCTCAAGCCCTTTTCCCAGTTCAGCTTCCAGAATCCTGGCAGCCAGGATATTACCCTCCCGGAAACGGGCAGATTCTTTTCTGGGAAGTCTGACCAGCTCTAGAGGAAAGGCCTAAAGTAACTTGCTTGGGGATGCCCCACAGCACCCTGCTGAGAAGCTTATTTTCAGCAAGACCCCACCCCCATAAAGCTAAACATGTGAAACCACGCATCTGAGGAAGGCTTTAAGTGAAAAAGAGAAACCAAATACACAGAAAGGAATTTGGAAGAAACAGAGACTATGCATGGAAAAGAAAATTTAAAACTAAACTATCATTATTGTCCTTAGGGACGAAGATACAGAAGATACTGCAGCCATAAGACAAGAACAAGATGCTATTAAAAAGGAAAAGTAGTCAAAGAACAAAAAAGTGTTGTTGGAAATTAAAAGTATGATAGTATAAATGAATAACTCAGTAGAAGAGTTAGAAGATAAGTTGAGGAAAGTTTTCAGAAAGGAGAGCAAAAGACTGAGATGGAAAATAAAAAAGAAAATTAGAGAATCAGTACAGACCAGCAGTTATCTGTTTTATCCAAATAATAAAGAGTTCCAGAAAGAGAGAACCAAGAAAATGGAGGGTGAAAATCACCAATACAAATCACCAAGGAAATTTCCCAGGACTGAAGGGCATAACCCACGCCAAGGCACACTATTATGAAAGTTCACAGCATTGGAAAGAAAAAGAAGTTCCTGTAAGGAGCGAGAAAGGGAAAGGGGAGATTTCAAAAGAAAAGTCATGCATAATACAAAGGATATGAAATCAAATACTTATAACTTCTCAATAGCAACACAAGGAGCTAGAAAACAATGGTGCAATGCCTTCCAAATTCTGAAAAATTATTTCCATCTTGGACTCACCTACCCGGACAAGCTATGCATCAAGGGCAGGTGTAGAATATTCAGACATATACAGCTGCAAAAAATTAACCTCCCACACATTTTTCTTAGGGAACTACTGGAGAGTGTGTTTCATAAAACAAAGGAATCAACCAAGAAGGAGGAAGAAATAAGATCCAGAAAAGAGCCTTCAACACAGTGGAGCAACAAAGGAACTCCCAGGACCTCAGCGCAGGATCTCAGAATGACAGCAGCCCACCCCAAAGAGAGCTCGTCAGAGGGCTCTAGGGCAGACTCCTCCAGAAGATGAAAAGACAGAATGGCTAATGGGAATGCATATCTCAAGAGGAGATCTAGAACACTGGCATAGAATTGGGGTTGCTAAATGCATGGAAAGCCAAATAACTAAACAAACAAAAATAATTTTAATCTAGAGCAGCCCTGTCTAGCAGAAACATAATGTGAGCCCTATGTGTAATTTTAAATGTTTTGTAATCACATTTTTTAAAAAGAGCCCAAACTCATTTTAATAATACAGTTGTCCCTTGACATCCTTGGAACACTGGTTCCAGAAGCCCATCATATACCAAAATCTGAGGATGTTTAAGTTCCTATTATAAAATGTAGTATCTGCATATAACCTATGCATCCTCCTATATACTTTAAATCATCTCTAGATAACTTATAATACCTAACACAATGTAAATACTATATGAATAATTGTTACGCTGTATTTTTTATTTGTATTATTTTTTATTGTTGCATTGTTATTTTTTATTGGCGTTTTTTTTCTGAATATTTTTGAACCACAGTTGGTTGAATTCTTGGATACAGAACCACGGATACAGAAGGCCAAATATGTATCATATTTAACCCAATATATCCAAAATACTGTTTTGGATATACTGTTGGATATACTGTTGGAAATACTGTTTGGATATACTGTTTTAACATAAAATCAATATAAAAATTATTAGATATTTTATGTTATTTTTTATACTAAATCTTCAAGATCCAGTGTGTATTTTGCATTTATAGCCCATCTTAATTTGCACACTAAAATTTCTCAGAAATACTTGATTTTGACTGTATTTAGTTCTCATTAAATTTGCAGTTGAAAACGTGATTCACATACCATAGGTGTTCCAAACATACTTAAGTTTTCCAGGCTGGGCACAGGGGCTCACACCTGTAATCCTAACACTTTGGGAGGCCTAGGTAGGAGGATAGCTTGAGTTCAGGAGTTCAAGACCAGCCTGACCAAGAATGAGACCCCATCTCTACAAAAAATACAAAAATTAGCTGGGTGTGGTGGCTCACACCTGTAGTCCCAGCTACTCAGGAGGCTGAGGCAGGAGGATCACTTGAAGCCCAGGAGTTCAAGGCTGCAGCGAGCTTTGATCATACCACTGCACTGTAGCCTGTGCAACAGAATAAGACCCTGTCTCTAAACGCAAACAAAAAAAAAGTTTTCCAAAGGTATCAGTTTTTAAATTTAGATGTAAAACAATTAAAATTAATAAAAGTTAATTCCATTGTTGTTCTAGCCACATTTCAATAACTAAACAGCCACATGTGGCTGGTGGCTACTGTATTGGACAGCATAGACCCAGAGAGACCAAAATGTTATTTGGAAAAGGAAAAATAATCATAGTTAATGCATGGCTCAGCTTTGAAGAACATACTCTGAATATTGATGTAACCAAAAGTACAATATAAACTACACTGGGAATGTAGTGGGTGGGAAATGTTCATTGCCAAGGGGGAAAAAGAAAGTTAAACACCCTTCTTCCATGATAGACACTTCCATACAACAGCTCAAAATGAAAACTAAAAAAGTAGCAATATCATCCCATTAAATAAAAACACATAAGTGCAAGAAGGATCTATCAATATAGCTCCAAGCGGCCACCTCTGAGGAAGGAGAAATGGAGGGGAAGCGGGCTTGGGACTCCTGGTTTTCGCAACAAACTGCACAGTATTGGTTGACTCTTTGAAATTCATGCACGTATGACTTTGACTTTTAAAAAGATCTTTAAAAATGATCACTGGAAGATCCGTCCACAGGTGTGTGGAGAATTTTCTACACAATATCTCCAATGTACCATTGTCACTGTAAAGCGTGTCCCCTTCCCATTGTCCTGTGGAAGCAGCAACGAGGCAGCCCCAGTACAGGAGGGAAAATAGAGCAGAAGGGACGCGGCAGTGGCGGACGCGTCCTCCCGGCCGCATCCAAAGCCCACTCACTCTCGCGCCCACACCCCGACCAGGGACAGGAGAGGCCTGAGAGACGGTGTGCAAAACGGCTTCCTTCCCGAGGGCCGGTGGGGACAGGGAGCCAAAGGTGGCAACAGTCCCCTGCGGACGGAGGGCGGGACGAGCTTGCGCTGGGGCCGCTTCACCCACGCTGCAAACGGCCCCTTCTGCGGTCCGGCTGCTCCCCTCCTGCCCACGGCAGCTTCCCGTCTCCTCCCGCCTCCCCGCCAACCCCGCCCTCCTTCACGGCCCAGCGCAGAGTTGCTTTCTCCCTTGAATTTTCCCTGACTGCTCCTGTCCTCCTCAGCCACCTTTATGTGTTGTTGTTTAAATCTCATGCAGCTCACGGGGTATGTCTCACACAGTTTGGGTGTTAATTATAAACTTTTGAATTCATGCTACTATTTCACACATAATTTCCAATCTGCAAGATAAGAACAAGGACAACACCATATTCTCTTGCACGCCCCCATCGGCCCTAGCACAGGACTAAACCCACAGCACAGGTGGAAGGAGCATTTGATGATTGGTTGTTGATGAGATTACATACGCATTTACGCATTTCTATGGTACCTCTCAGCACTGAAACTATGTATTTACAGGTAGGTAGACAGCGGAGAGGGGTAAAGAAAGACAGAGAATTTTTATACATAGGGATTCAAGTGCAAAACTGAGTTAGTTGTTTCTTCAGTTCATGGGGCACATTAATTATTCAAAATTGGCAGTTCAGACCCCCTTTCTTCTTTCATTTTATCTGAATTTTTTCCCTCTAACCTTGATCCCCATGACCTGCCTCCTTCTTCTTTCCCCACCCAGTAGACACCCATGTAACGTACTAGAAATGTGCCCTTGGAAACGTAAAAATATTGTTTACATATGTATACTCTTCTTAACGTTATTAATAAGGTATCATGCTATAGATATTGTCCTATTTCTTACATTTTAATTCAAGAGTCTTTCTAAAAAACTGTGTTCAGCCATTGCTTCAACTGCTACATGGTATTTCCACCGTACGCTCCCACCACATTTTATCCATCCCCCAAATGATGAGGACGTATGTTGCCTCCAACTCCGTGACCCAAAATAAGACTGTGCGGAACATCTTTACACATTTGTTTCCAGACAGACCTGTGCAAGGGTTCCCTGGCGTACACTGGCATGCTGGGTCATGGCATATGCAAACACATCACTTGGCTATACTTTGAATTGTTCTCCAGGACGGCTCCACCCATCCCGCTTCTACCAGCTGTGCCTGAGAATTCGCTGTGGTGTAATTCAGAAATAGCTGTGACAGAAACAGCTCTGGGGGCACAGCTGAGCACCTCAGAAGGTAAGTTCTGCAAGGATTCTCATCACCTCTGTGAGGAGGGGAGGACGAAAAGGCTGAGGCTGTTACCTGAGGGTCCATTTACCTGCGCCACGTCACTTTACCAACGCGATCTGCCCATTCTGTGCTTCTGACTCTTGGCTGTCCTAGTTAGGGTACAACTTGTCCAGACAGCTGTTTGCATTCATTCCTCCAAAAGTCCTCTATCTTGGGAGAAGAAAGAAAGGGGGAAAGAAATAAGCAGGGATTAATTAAGAATGTCTGAACCCATAGTTTCTTAAATGGTAAACACAGACACACGCACAATTAACTAGAAGGAACATGGCTCTGAGGTTGACATCTGTTCCCCACCTACCAGGGAACTGACGTACCCCTTCGCCAGGTGCAGCCGAGTAGTTCACTCTGTCTCTGCCTTTTCCTGCCTGCACCCTGGTGTTTCATCACCCAGGTCCTGCGTGATCCCAGCAGCATGGGGCTCTTTGGTTTACCCTCTTCCCGCCCTCCACCTGGGGATACCTAACATGGCACCTCTGAGCGCCCTCTCCAGTGTGCCCCGTGCCCTCCATGTGCCCACGCTTGGGCTTGGAGATCAGACACTGCAGGCTCCCTTTCCCACTCCGCCTCAGCTGCCAGACCCCAAGAGCCAGTGGAGGGAAGAACAGATCAGGCACCGAGACAGGAAGACAGAGCACCTGAAAAGGAGCAGACAGCCCTCTCCTGCCTCATCCCCCAGAGCCCCCTGTGGCCCACTCCTTCCCTCCCCTGACTCCCACCATCTGGGGTCCACCTCTGAACTGACAAACTCCTGCTTGGTTACATCTGGTTCAAGAGAAAGAAACAAGGAGTTTGGAGACCTAAACTAATAGGCAGCACTTGGCATGCACAATAGAAGCAGCTGCTGTTTATAGCCCTTTTTAAGGGTGGCCTCAAGCCGGACCTCACACTTCCCCTCCCTGTGGGGCATTGTTTTACACAGAGCATCTGGAACCTCACAATCTTGCAGCTCAAAAAAAAAAAAACATGCATCCCATGAATCTATGAAACTATAACGAACTCTTCCTGGGAAAACTTCCCAGACCTGCTCCTACTTACCTCTTATCGTGACGCAGGTCCATACGGTTCCTAATTCCTCACTTTCTCTATCCATTAAGTGGGAATATAAAGACCAGGCTGCCAGCTGTCCAGCAAGAATGCTGTCCCATGAAGCCTTTTTCTAAATAACAGGCTGCAAGGTTTGAAACACTTCCAATTTCTTAACTGGGAAAAAGACTCAGCATGAATTCAGGTTGTCAGTTCAAGACTAATATCACACTGCAGAAGAGGCTAGTGGCGAGGCCCATCCTGCTTGATATTGTTATCTGTGCGTCTTTTCTGACCCCAGGGTTTCTCTTCCCTGGTCTTGTACCCATAGAAACAAGCATGGAGTTGGCAGGCGGCAAGGAGGCTCCCCACGCATCATCTGACTCCACCAGCGGCCTTCCAATACGAGCCTTGATTTCAGATGCCTGAGCTGGCTCCACTGGGCAAGGTGGCGCCTAATTACCTCCCTTCTGTTTTTTCCCTTCTCTCCTCTCTT
>RJWJ010003712.1:0-15943 GCA_004363605.1 Indri indri | reverse complement strand
TTTTTTACCACAAGTTTCATATATGCATATTAAGCTTTCAGAAGGGGAAAAAATTGGAAATGGTAATCTTCCTTTTAATATGCTACCACATGCCAGCCCCGAACAGCTGTGCACACACAACACATTGGACTGGACATGAAATATAGCCCAGGACCATTTTTTAAGCATTCATTCCCAGGACTCACAAAACACATTTACTTGGAGGGAGGTCACACAGTCTTCCTTCTGCATAAAAAGGTGGCTTTGAAATAGGTACAGCCATCTGGAAACAGCCTCCTCCACTATTGATATGTAAAATGCGCATATTACACCATCTTGCTCAGGACGGTGCAGCAGGAGGCTGAGACACGCAGGCCGTAATTGTTTAAATATACAGCCTCTGGGCCTCTGTCGTGCTTACCTTGCTCTGAAACACCATTTGCCGGCAGCCTAGGTGACTCTGGGCAGGCTGGGAGGCGATTTGCTCACAGGGGCATTCATCTGTGTGCAGGACTGTCCTGGAGCCCAGATTTGGGGGAGATCATTTGGACACTCTCGACTGCTGCTCTGGGCTTGCTAATAAGAAAGAATATGTCAAATGCATGACTAAAAGTGGACAGCAAACACAGCAGCGAAATAATGACCCCAGCTCTTTTGCTCATTATAGCCAAGCATTTGCCTCTCGCCTTCCTAAGACTTAAAGATCCCACTCTAACAACTGGTTTTGTCCTGAATTTAGACAACAAGAGCAAGGGGCCCTGGATTGCTAATTGATCTCCATGTAGTCAGGGGGATGATTCTGTAAGTTTATTAACATTTGCTCAGGAAAATGAGCATCCTCCCCCTCAAGAGTCTTTTCATTACACAGACCTTATGCAAATAAATCCTTGACCTCTGGAGCTATTTGACTTTTCTGTTGTTTCTTCCATTTTTATTTCCCAGGCTTGTATTTTAATCTCTGTTTTATTTTTTAAATATATACATATAAATGATGTGTATAACCCAAATCAGCTGCTTTAAAAATTTTAAAATGCCTGGTCAAAAAGTACAAAGTTTCATTTAGACAGGATGGATAAGTTCTGGAGATCTCTTAGACAGCATGGTGGCTCTAGTTCATAATACTGTATTGTATACTTGGAAATTGCTAAGGGACAGATATTAAATGTTCTCAACACACCCAAAACAATAACTATATGAAGCCATGGGTATGTAAATTAGCCTGACTGTGGTAATCATTTCACAACGTGTGTGTGTATTATATATATATATATATCAAAATGTGACGTTGTCTACCATAAATATATACAATTTGTAATTGTCAATTACACCTCAATAAAGCTGGAAAAAAATTAACGTCAAAAGAAACCCGAGAAAGAATATGGAGCTCTGGAGTAACTCAAAGGGTTAAGCTGCTCAATGCGCAAATAGCAGAGCTCCTGTTACAGAGAGAGGGAGCGGGAGCGTGCACGCCTGTTGGAAGGAGGAGAGCAGTGTAGGTCAGCCTGTCCTTTGCATTGTGAAGAGTTTGAAAGGGGCTAATAAACCCAGCAGCCTATGGCAAAGGTAATTTATTTTATATTCCTAGTCATCACATGCAATATTTTTTGGAGGGGGAAAGCAAATGTAATTCAAAGAAAGTGATAAACAGTAAAAACAATAATGACGCTTCCACCCCCATCGTGAGACCATGTGCCTTTCTGGCCCCTTCTGTCCTGCATTTCGAAGCCTGTTTGTACGCCAACATCTTGGAGGTGCCTACCTAAGAGGCTGCAGGGAAGGCAACTCTGCCTAGTCTTCGGTCAGTGGCCCTTCTGGAGGGGACACGGATTGCCTGAGATAAGCTACTTCCAGGTGTGGGGACACACATGTCTGCACAGGCCCCTCCCGGCCCCACCCCTGGAACATGGCACCACTTGGCTCCCACTTGGCTCCCAGCCAGGAATAATTACTAAGTAAACGCCCTCCCCTTGGTGGATTCGCTGATCCCACGTGGAAGACAGCTTCTCCCGGGCTCCAGTGAGAGGCTGGGCCGCTCTGCTCCCAGTGCGTACTTGCTACATTCTATGCGGATGAGGTCATTGGGCTGCAGATGAGGTAACGGTGCAGCCTGCCCAGGAGCTGGAGGAGGTTACCATATGACCAGTGGTGTAAACACAGTGAGGTCCCCGTGGGGCTCACAGACAGCTGGGCTCTGCTGCTGGCTGCAGAGCAGTGGGAGCCGCAGGACTCTGGGAGCTGTCCGCACTCTTAAAGGAGCCAAATCGATGCCTGAGCTCATGTCACACCCACCATGACATCAGTCCACCAGCCTCAGCTGAGAGCAACATCCCCGCAGGAAGAGGGCTAGCTGGCCTTATGGAAGGTTCGCATGGGGGCATGGATGAATAAATAACACAGCCCCTTTAAAGAGGACCTTTCCAAGGCAGAGACACGGTGCACCGAGGCCTGCATGGTGCTCTGCAAGTGCGGCTCTCAACCTCTCTGCACTCACCTGGTGGAAGTGGGTCCACCACTCGGACATGTAAACACATCTAATACTCTCTAAGTTAGAAAGATGGCCGGGAAACCAGCATTCTACAGAAACAATAAAGAAATACACGTGTTAAGGCTCTTCTAAAGTATAGAACAACAGATGCATTTCCAGAGGCAGAGCTATCCTGCTCAGTGGTTCCACTGTCCTGCACTTCTCAAGGTCAGAATGTTCTTTTCAAATCCAATTAACTAAATTCTGCATCTACCTCATGCATCCCTCATTTATTTCTTTTCTACTGGGCCCTCCCAGGTACTGAGCACTTGTATGAAACACTGCGGGTGCTGTGGGAAACAGGAGGCCACACGCTAGGGGACAATCTAGGAATGCTTACTACAAAGGGGGCACCATCATGGAGGGACAATGTGGGAGCTACACAAGCAGAGGGCCTGGGAAGGCCACCCTGAGAACCTCATTAGGCTGGGCCAGACACTGAAAGTCACAATAAGAGTCACAGCAGTAGTGAGGAGGCTAGCTGGCAGTCACAGTGGCACGAGGTGCTCAGTGCTGGATGCTACAGGGCACATCACATGACTCACGACCACCCTGTGGGCAAGTTCACCGTAACCCCCACTTTAGAGATGCTCACAGAGCTTACGAGAAGTTAAGTAACTTGCCCAAGGAAGAGGTAGAATCAGAATTCAAACCAGGGGGGTGGGACGCCAGAGCCTGCACTCTGTAATCACCCTCCCCGAAACACAGTCAAAGGGCACCAGAACAAGCAGACACTCATAGCAAGCATGGGGCTTGTGCCCTGTCAGCAACACAGACAGCTGTGCAGGGACACAGAGCGGGGAGACCCTGGCAAAAGACAGCTGATGATGGGAGAGTATTCTGGGAGGAGAAGAACAGCATCTGTATAGGCCTGTGTGTGTGTACACACACGTGCGCACACAAGACAGAGAGAGAGCGACTTTGCAAGCCATACCAAAGATTTTGAACTTTCTCCTAGGGGCCATGGGAAGTCTTTGCTATGGTTTGAATGTGTCCCCCAAAATTCCTGTGTTGGAAACTTAGTCCCCAATGTGACAGTGTTGGGTGGCAGGGCTTAATGGCAGGTGTTTGGGTCATGAATAGATTAATGCCACTGTAAAAAGGGGTTGTGGGAGTGGGCTAACTCTCTTGGGCTCTTGCCCTTCCACCTGCCACCAGAGGATGACATAACAAGAAGGCCCTCACCAGACGCCGGCACTTAGACTTTACAGCCTCCGGAACTGTGAGCCAATGAATTTCTGTTCACTATAAATTACCCAGTGTCAGGTATTCTGTTATATTAGTACAAAACAGATGAAGACATCATTAAAGGTCATTGGGAGATGATCAGATTTGTCTGTTTGAAACAGGGCTCTGGCCGCCGTGCAGAAAATGGCCTGGCGAGCAGTGACGGGCATGTTGCAACTCCCAGCTGGGAGGAGCAGGACTGAGGAGCAACGGCTACAGAACCCGTGTGAGGAGTCGAGCTCTACACAGGAGGCAGAATCAGCAGGCCCCGGTCATGGACTGGCCATGGGGTAGGGTGAGGGTAAGAGAAGAGGAGGAAGGTGGAAGAGGGAGGGGGATGTTTTCGATGGCGCTGCAGGATGCTGGAGGAAGATCGTGCCCAGTAGGCATTTAGACATGCAGATCTGAAACTCAAGAACAAGATCTGGCCTGAGCACAGAGATTTAGGAGTCACCAAGCAACAGAACCTCATTGTTGCCGAGCATGCCTGAGATGTCACTGACACCCATTCCTTTAATGTATGTCCTCTTGATGTTTGTAGAAAGGCACAACTTCCGCACTGGGATGCAAGCTACATGAGGACAAGGACATTTCTTCTCTCGTTCTCTACTTACTCCCTAGTACACGGCACATGGAATGTAGGAAATGTCCCATAGATATTGTGGAACAAAAGAACTAAAGGATAATTCTTTCTAAAATAAGGTTATAAAAATGGGCTGGGCACAGTGGCTCACGCCTGCAATCCCAGCACGTTGAGAGGCCGGGGTGGGAGGATCACTCGAGCCCAGGCAATGCAGGCTGTGGTGGGCTATGATTGTGCCACTGCACGCCAGCCTGGGTGACAGAGTGAGACCCCACCTGTGAATAAATGAATAAATAATACAATGATACAGGCAGAGGGTTTTAAAAATTATAAAGCATACCAAAAAATGTAAAATTTAAATTCTCCCTCAAACCCTCACCCCTCAGACCTGCTACATTAGACAAGGAAATGATTGCACCAGAGCGCGTGGTCCCCAGCCCGGCGTCAGTCAGCTGTGCGCTTCCACAGCATGAAGGCTTAGAATGTGTACCTTCTGTCCTTAACTGTATTCAGGTCTTTCCTGCTTTGTTAAACATAGGTTGAATCTAAAACTTGACACTCGGAAACCACATCTACGATGCTACTGTTACTGCATAAACACTATCCACGGCAGCCCTGAGGAATGCGATTGTTCTCTTAGAAAAGTCAGTACGTAACACATACACACACGCACACAAATGGTGACAGTTAGAGAGAACAGATATGTTCATTGGCTTCAATGTGGTGATGATTTCACAATGTATGTGTATATCGAAACATCAAGTTGTACATCTTAAATAAATACCGTTTTACGTGTCAGTGATATCTCAGTAATGCTGTTTTTCTAAAAAACACACTGTGTATCACTACACCTGTACCGCCCAAAGAAGGATGCAGTACGCATTGAGATCAAATGCATTCTCTTCTCTTAAATTACATCAGCTGCTCTAAATCATGCCACAGTTCAGCTTGCTTCACACTTAAACCATGAATTTCTTATAAAATTTTTATCTTTCCCACAATTGCTAGTGCCTTTCTATTTTCTGATTAACAGAAGACATATGCACCCGTCTTATCATGACAATCTCCCAGGTTCTTCATCACATAATGAGTGTCATATAACCCCCTCTCTCTTTCAAGCACTCTTCACTGGGCCCTCAGCTTTCCTGCTCTCATTTGGACCAATTGTTCCCTAAGACTGCTGCACAGCTGTCATCCCAGGGCTCCTTTTCATTGTCCTCCTGGGCTAGTCCCACCGTTTCTCAGATTCCCATTCTCCTTTTCCTTTGAGTCCTTTTTGTTTCAGTTTCGCTATGCCATATCTGAGCCACGCTAGCATTCTCTCTGACCCCAGAAAGTACAGAAACTGCTCCCGCCAGCCCCGGCCTCGATCTTTCCACAGCTCCTTGATGTTGTTCAAGTCAGGTTTAAATGTTGCTTCAACATTGAGCGTCCCACGACCCCATCAAATCTGAAAAAAACAACAACCTCCCCTTCTCTATTAAAACAAATTCTTTAATTTTCAACATTCATACTCTCATTTGCTGATATTTTTCTGATTTTATTCACTTATTTATATTCTGTCCCTCTCATCAAAATGCCAGGTCCAAGAGCAGCATTGTTTTTATCTTTTCTACCTGTGAATCCCCAGAGCAGGGAGAGGCACACAGAAGAGGTTCAGTGAGCACGGCTGGCAGAGCTCCCAGAGGGCCACGTTCACACACGACACCCAAGTCTCTCCCACTCCATCCTCTGACGTGACAGAAGAGAGGTCAGAATCTTAGCATCTCTCTTCTGACATCTTGCTACCCTGAGACCATAGCTCTTGGAGGAAGAGGAGCTATAAATTGGCATGACAAGATGCTAAAGGACTAAGGGAGATGCTTAAGGAAAAACAGGTGGTGGTCATTTAGCTAACTTACCAAGTTTTATTTAGCTAAGAGGGCATGTAAGCTGAAGGAGAGAGAGAAATTGTTGGGTTTTGCTACAGAAAGATAGAAGACTAGACATTTTGAAAATCCCTCCATTGCAAAACACTAAGACGCTGGATAAATTGCAATATTAAATGGATTGATTAACTCTCAGGATAATAAGAGAAATTCCCAGAAATACAGTAAATAAAGTAAAACAAAATAAGCCATGAACAAAAAGGTAAGAAAATCAAGAGTCAAGGTTGCTTAGGAGACAAATGCCAACACCAGGATTCTAGAGCAAGGTTGGCAAATCACAATGTGCAGGCTAACCACCTGTTTTTACAAATAAAGTTTTATTGGCACATGGCCATGCCCGTTCATTTATGTATAGTCTGCGGTGGCTGCTTTTGTGCTACAACGGCAGAGTTAAGTAGTTGCAACAGAGACCATATGGCCCACAGGCCTAAAATATTTACTATTTGACCCTTTCAGAAAACCTTGAATCGTTGTTCAGGGAAACAGGGCTTGTACAAAGAGAGAGGATGAACCTGAGACTCACATAAAGCTTGACCCTTCAAAGAGGCTCACTCTCTAGGGAAAGGGTTAGCTAGAAAAAAAAAATACCTCCTGGCAAAACAAGCCAGAGGGAAATATGTCTCCACCACAGCTCCAGGTAGAAAATGTGAATAATAGCAATAATAATAATAAATAATAATGATGGTCTCCCCTGACAAGTTGTAACTATGAAACTGTTAGTTACAACTTTCACATGAGTCTCAGGTTCAAATTTTTATTACCCAGCTAATCTGGAAAACCCCAATCAGAGAAAATAAATGTCTGGCAGAAGGAAATACGAATCTTCTCCAAAGCAAAGCATTTGTTATGCAGTTACATGAGAATTCCCACAGTTTAAGTTCAATTAAATATAAGTTTTTTAAAAGAGAACAACTTTACCAAACCTCAAGATAGCCAACAATCACAAATGAGAGTCAACAGAAACAGCAGGCAAGATTTAAACTCCCAAGGACTTCAAATATTAGAATTGTCAGATATAGAATATAACAACGTATAATGTAAATGTGCTTAATGCCACTGAACTATACACTTAAAATGGCTAAAATGGTCATTTTATGTGATGTATTGTCTTTACCCATTTTCTGCTGCTATGATGAAATACTATAGACTAGGTAATATATTTTTCTAAAAATGTATTTGGCTCATGGTTCTAGAGACTGGGAAGTCTAAGAGCATGGCAACAGCATCAGGTAAGGGTCATCCCATGAGGAAGGTGGAAGCAAGCTCAAGAGACAAAGAGACAAACTCGGCCAAACCCATTCTTTGTAACAGGAACCCACTCCTTTGATAACTAATCCAATCCCACAATAATTGCATTAATCCCATTTGTAAGTGTGGAGCCCTCAGAACCTAATCACCTTGTAAAGGCCCCACTTCTTAATGCTGTTACAATGGTAATTAAATTTCAATGTGAGTTTTGGTGGGGACGTTCAAATCACAGCATGTGTATTTTACCATAATAAAAACACACACACAAAAATAAATATATATGTATGAAATATTGAAAGAAATAAAAAATGATAGGAAAAAATGAACAAGGAAAAGGGGACTATCAAAAATGACCAAACAGATTTAACAAAGAACCAAATAGAATTTACAGAAATTAAGCTACATCTAATTAAAATGATATATGTTAAACTACATATACACACATATATGTGTGCACATGTGTAGACAGAAAGATACACAGATGGGTAGGAAGATGGACAAACTAATGGATAGGTGAAACAGCAAAATAAACATGAACAAAGAAAGGATTAGTGAAATGAAGATAAATCTTAGGAAAACACTCAGAATGCAGCACAAAAAGATGAGAAAATAGAAAACAGTAAGAGAAAGGAAGGAAAGAGTGAAAAGTTCTAATACACAACAAAACAGAGTTCCACAAAAAAGAATAGAAAAAGTAGGAGACTCTGTTTGAAGAGATACTAGCTAAGAAAATTCTAGAACTAATGGAAGACACGATCCCTCAGATACAGGAAGTATAATGCATCCTAGGCAGGGTAAATTTTTTAAAAATAAGTACACACATTAGGCACATTATGTGAAACTATAAAACACCAAAGCCAAAGAGAAAATTTTTAAAGCACCAGGAAAGAAAAGACAGATCATCTACACAGAATGACTAGTCTGACAGCAGACTTCCATTGAGAATAATAAAGCCAAAGGACAGTGGAATCATGCCATCAAAGGCTGAAAGAAAGTAACTGCCAATCCAGAATTGTGTCCTCAGAAATATTATCTTTCAAGAATGATAGTGAAATAAAGACATTTTGGCAAAACAATAACTGAGACAGTTTGCCACTCACAGACCCTTCTTATGGAAGTAACATCTAAAGGATGAACATGCGTAAGAAGAAGCATTATCCTAGCAGAATGCTCTGATAGAATAAGAAATGCTGAGCTGAATTGCTCAGAAAATAGAGAGAATTTTGAGATAAGAGAAGAGAGGGAGACAAGAGAGCTGGCAAAAGAGAAACACTTAATGGAAGTCAAAAGAGGTGTATAAAGAATGTCTTACCATGTTTTTGCAGTGTGGAACGCATTGTGGATTCTTCTTGATTTCCCACAATATCCTCAGTAAGATATACATTTCTCTTAAATATGTAGTGGAGCCGAATCTATTTCTTGAGTTGGGATTAAGAGCCAGATAAATGCTCAGCATATATGCACAGCAAGAAGAGGGTTAACAGGTGCTATATGTGGGGTATTAGGGGAGGAGTGGACATTCTCCAGATGTGTCCCCTAGCTCTAGTGGGCATAGCCTAAGGGTTTTCTGGTGGGAGCGACTAGTATTATTTCTATAGACCCCTTTCATATTTTTTTCTCCATACCACTCATCATAAGCAAAAGGAATTACTTACCAGGTTGGATTACAGAGCAACCCGGTTACTCTCCAGGGTGGATTACAGTTGGATTGTGTCTCAGAAGAAAAGTTAAGCAGCACCCCCACTTCCACCAAGGGCAGGCCTCAGCATTGTTGATGGCAGATTCCAAGCACAACCTTAGGGGAAAAGGAAATGAAAACTCACATGATCAGGTACTGGGCCCTACTCTTTTCCCATGTTATGTCATTTAACCCTCACACATAAGGTACATGGGGCCTACAAGGCAGATATAGCCATTACATGGTAGGAAGTGGGCATGGAAAAGAGGGGGAGCAAAGTGAACATGCCCAACAAACTTGGAAATGAGTTTGTTCCTAATAATGACATTATAAAAGCAACACATAATGGATCAGATCAATGATCTAAGACGTTTTCTAACTAGAGGCAACCTGACTATTGCCAAAATCAAGGGTTAGCAAACTATAGCCTGAGGCCCAATCCAGCCCACCACCTGTTTTTGTACAGCTGTGAACTAAGATCGGTTTTACATTTTTTTAATGGTTGAAAAAAAATCACAAGAAGAATATTTTGTGATAAGTGAAAATTACATAAAATTCAAATTTCAGTACTTGCTATGGTCGGCATGCTTGTGTCTCTTCCCCACCCCAAAATGTTGAAAACCTAATCACCAATGCACTGGTGGCATTAGGAGGCCTTTGGGAGGTAATTATACTATGAGGGCAGAGCCCTTGTGAATGGGATCAGTGCCCTTATAAAAGAGGCCCCGGAGAACTGCCTTGCCCCTTCCACCACGTGAGGACACAGCGAGAAGAACACGATCATCTGTGAACCAGAAAGCAAGCTCGGGCCAGACACTGAATCTTCCAGGGCCTTGATCTTGGACTTCCCAGCCTCCAGAACTGTAAGCAATAAATTTCTGTTGCTCATAAGTCACCCAGTGGATCGTATTTTGTTATACAGCTGGAAAGGACCAAGACAGTACCATAACATTTTATTGGGACACAGCCATGCTCATTCATTTACATATAGTCTAGGCTGCTTCTGCATAATAACCACAGAGTTGAGTAGTTGTGGCAGAAATAACAGAGTAAGGGATGAGTAAGGTGGGGGAAAAAGTCAGGACCATCATTCCAATGGAACTAGCACCCACACGGCAACAAGGGCCACCAACCCCCAAGTTTGATACATGCGCCTTCTGCTTCTGTTGCTCCTTTGTCTTCCTCACCCCTTCCCCCAATGCCAATCCCATGGTTCCCCCATATTTCACATGCCTGTTGGAAGGCTGTGACCACAAAGTTCCACACTTGCCTTGACCATGGCCACAGGCTCAGTGTGGCTCCACTAGCCCAGCTGACTCAGCCCTGGTCAGGGTGGTCAGTCTGCAGACAGACACTTGGTTTTGCCACAGCATGAGTCATTCTGAGTAATTTTAAGAGCTGATGAACTCTGCAGGAACTGAGGCATAGAGGTCCCTGACTCTGCCCCATACAAGGTGGATAACAGAAGGTTCTGGTCACTTGGGGAGCTCCCAGGGCTCTGTAGCTCCTGTAGCCACCTGCTCCCTTCAGGAGGCCACAAACACACCTGCCCTGAATTTGTACTCCAGCATGCCTTTCTCTCCTGAGACAGCACCGTCAGTGGGTTAAGACAGACCTGGTTTAAATCCTAGCTCTGCCGCTGGGCTGCGTGACCTTGGAGAAGGCACCTCACTTCTCTGAGCCATATCCCCACCTGCACAATGAGGACAGCAAGGCCCATTCCACAGACTGCTGAAGTTGGCACCGCAGGAAACTTCCCAGGTGCGACACCTCCGCCCCTCCCCACCCCACCTCGACTGCTTCCCATGCCTCTCTGCCTTGCTGCTGTTAATCCTTATTTTGTTTATACTTCCCCCCTCTTTTCCTGGCACCCGTCTTTAAGTTCAACTTCCCTGGGAAGCTTCCAACACCGGCTTGCTTGGGTGCCAGTCCCCTGCACCCGTGGCTGCCCCTGCTCCCCTACGTCATAGCCCTTACTCCAGTGTTGCAAAATTATTTCCACACCTGCCTGCCTCGCCTTTTCCCCAGGTCTTCCAAGGCAGGAGGCTTGATTCTTTGTTCTCCATGTCCGAGCTCATTTCCTGGCACATTGACTGGGCTCTAATGCAGGCTGAGGGGAATGGGGCAGGAGAAGCCGCTCCGATCACAGCATTCTTGAGTTCTGGAAATGTATGCAATTCGTCCCTTTCAATGTCTGCAACTCTCTAAAATCTGACCTCTTAGAACTGAAATCTGCCCTGCAAGGGGACTCTGACACAAGCAACTCCACAGGAAGCCTTGTGTGTGCCACCCCCCTGGTGCTGGCCCTGCAGCTTGAGGCCAAGATTACTGAGAATCTGAAGGCCGAGTGTCTGTCCTGGAGCCCCCGGTCATGTGTGCACACAATCAGTAGCCTGTCCAATACAAACAACCCGGGAAAGACAATGCCAGTCTGTTCCAAAGAGAGAGGAATTCTAAGCAGTTGCTATTTCCTGGATGACTGAATATTCTTTACCCTGACAACATGGACAGTCCGAACAGAATTTATTCAAAAACGTCTTTTTCCCCAGTTTCAAATTAAGAGGTGCAATGTTACCCTGACCAGCTTGTGATAGTGATATCAGAAATAGGGAGGCTTCCAAAGGGTAGTTCAGTACCACCACCACCACCAAGGAGTATGCAAACTCAAGCGTAAAAAACAGAAACGAGAGTGCAGGGAAGAATAGCAAGTGCATGCACACTGTTTTCTGGGAAACCTGCAGGTATAATTTCTACCTCCCATCAGTCTCATTGTGCAAATCATTTTGCATGTACCATACAGACATTATTTTTTAGCTTGAATATCAGGCCAAGGAGGAAAACACTGTGGCCTTTTATAAGGGAAAGTGTCTCCCCAAGGAAATAACTGAAGGCCCCAATTGCTCAAGTCTTTCAAAATAAACTGTACAAAGCACTCCTGAAAACACTGTGGGGAATAATTCTGTATTCGCCAGGGAATTGGCTAGATGATCTAATAGGTCTTTGCCCTCGCTCTAATTTTGATGATTCATGTGTGACTTATTTAATTGTTATCATCTATTGCAGATATAAAAAAGAATGCTTTTATTCTTTAAAAAATCTAAATTCAAATCATCTTCAATATTACCAAGTTTCTACTCCCATCACCCTTCAGAACATTGACATATTAACTTTTTGACCTACCCTGAACCCTCCTGCTACCTCCCAGGATACAAAAAGTACATCTGCTGCACAGCTGGGTATAACGGGGAGCCCCCACCCGCAGTGCATTGAAAACAGGTTTGGGAGAACTAAGGGTTAAGTGAAGTCCCCCAGGAATTCCAATCCATTGCAGGCTCCTAATTCAGAAGCTGCCTGGGGCCTAGGTGTAACCACAGCTAGGAAAACAATGCCTAACTACCTCATCCTCAGCAGCATTTAGCATTTATCATGGTCAGAAAACCACCTGTTACTTGGGAGTGATTCAAAACAACCCTGAGCCGTAATTAAAGCAATAATGAATAAAAACATATTGTGAATTGCTACCCAAACCCCAGGCAGATGTGGTATGTAACTGTGGGCTTGATCTGTGCTATTAATTTGGAATAAAAACAGACAACAAAACATATTTCAAACCAAGACCCTACCTGCTCAGGGTCTTTGCTTCTTTTCTAGTCCTTGGCAGTCGTGGTTAGTAACCCAAAGGCAAGCGGAGCCCACATGGCTTGCAAACCTGAGGGGTGTCTGACAACACGTTAGAGCAGAGCTGGCAGCCAATCAGAATCAAACGCACCAGTGGATCACTGCTGAGTGTCCATATGTGACAGGTGAGGGGCATGGGCTAGCAGCATGGCCAGTCAGGTTTCCACCCTCCCAGCTAGGGCTGACTCCAGCTGAGGCCACTGGGCCCTGCTGAAGCCAAGAGCAGATCCTCGACCCCAGGGGAAGCCACAGCTGGGTGCAGATCTGGCCAGGAGACACTTTGGGCGCTCCACGGAGAAACACCTGAAAACACATTTCTCCAACTGTCAGCAGAATTGCAATTCAACACAGAGACTCATGAGAAAGGGGCAGTGGCGGGAAGAGGTCAGTCTCTACCTGGAAGTTCTGTTTAGCAGCAGTTAGTTTGTTTTTAAGGCTCTGATTCCACCTGTTCAATCTTCTCCCAGATCTTCAGAGAGAACCGTGCTCTTGAGAGGGGGCGGCAGAGGGCATGGGGCCGTGAACTGAAGGAGAGAGGGCACAACAATTTTGTGGCACGCGGGTGTTCATAACTTTGTACTCAACATTACTCTTAAAAGAATTCAGAATTCGGTTGACAGATCTATGCAAATATATGAAAAGTGGAAAAAGACAAGCTGCATTGTTTCAGAGGTTGAAAGCATCACTTTGATTTGCAATGATTTTTAATCTACCTCTTTTACTGCAAGGAAACACTGCAAAGACAAGAGGCCCAAATGTCAAGAATTAAAGCCTGCCAATGTTCTGTTGGCATATAGTTTAATTCTTGAACAATTACCCTGCCATATACATTTATTCTTAAATTTTATATATTGACACATTAAATTTTGAAACTGAAAGAGAAAATGACACATGTAAATACCCCCAAATGTAGAACTGACTTTAAAATTTAATCCACCAGTATGTGTGTGTGTGCATGTATATGTACTAAATCTGTGAAAAGTGCAAATTGCTGGTTTATTGCAATTGACTTCATATCACTCTCAAAGACAGAATGTACATTTTCATGCCCTGAAAAAGTTTTCAGTAGATCTTTTCTGGGATAGACTATCATCTATATTTAAGACATGATCTCTGTACTAGTTAAAATAAGTGAATTCACAGTTGAAAGTGGACTTTTATGTGGCTGCAAGTATATTACTGCCCTTTGGTGGCTCCTCCCACCTTTCAAGTGAATTGCAGACTGTCATTCAGGACTGCCCAGATACGGCCCCAAACACCTTTCCTGGATCCACTTTCCACTACTCTTCGAAGTCCCTGCCAGCCACAGTGGCCTCCCGGATGCTTTGCAAAGCTTGCCTTTTTTCATCTTTGTGTCTGCTCACCCTCTCTTCTCTTGAAATGACCTTCCAAACTCCCCCAATCCCAGTAGAAGTCTCAGCCCAAAGACCATTTCCTGAGCCCCAAGACCATGTCTTACTCATGGCTGCACTCCCAGCTCCCAGCACAATGCCTGGCACAGGGTAGACACTCAGTATGCATTGAAACATGCTCACGTCCTTTTCAAAAAGTAATTTTTCAATTAAGCCTTTTCTGATCCCTTCCTATGTTGGAACCCAGAGGATGGTGCTGAAATTCTTTGGTGGGACCTTCCATATTCTACCTGATATGACAGTCCCTGTCTACTCCTCCTCCTGGCCCAGCCCACGCCCTGCCCATCCTGGCCTCCTTGACTCTCTGACAAAGCTATTAATTCGCACACCTCACAGATGTGCCTTACACTCACCCAGTGTTTCATAGCAACAGTTACACGACCTAACATTCGAATAGTGCGGAAAAGTTTACAGAGCACTTCACATTGACCATCTTACGTCATTCCAACGGTAAGTATACAAAATAGGAAGAGCCACCATTCAATAGATAACAATAGGTAACATTTGTGGAGGGCTTACTTCATGCCAGGCACATTAAATATACAACCTTGTTTAGCCCTTGCAACCCCATGAGGACAGCCCTGTATTTGTCCTCATTTCACAGAGGAAGAATCTGTGGCCTAGACGGGCTAAGGACAGGACCAAGGTGGTAAGAGGCAGGGTGGGCCAGCCAGGTCTGGCTCCAGAGTCCGTGCACCTAGTCATTGTCCCAAGCTGAAGCTTACAGAGCACGTCTCAAGATCTCAGTGCTAGAAATGGCAGCGCCAAGGCAGGAAGTCAGTTCTTTGCACTATGCTCCACAGCCTCCTCTGTCCTCTCTAGAAAGAGCCCTGAACAAACAAATGAATTTTGTTTGAGAGCTGACTCTCAGTTGGTGGGATAGCACAGTAAAGAGCACTGATTCTGGAAGTGGATTCCCAGCTTCAAAGTCCAGCTCTACCACGTACTATGGGGTAGCATTGCGGAAGCTGGTTAATTTCTCTGTACCTCATAACTTCATTGGGATGATAGAGGCAATAACAGTATCTACCACATAAGGGTGTTGAAAGACTAAATGAGCTAATATATGAAGAGCACAAGGAGTGCCACATGCTTTATGCACACCTGGCACCTTGCCCCATTTGGGGTTCTGAAGCCAAGGGACAGTCCAAAAAAATTTTTTCTTGCATTTTGCTTGGGCATGCAGGCTCTCTGTGTGCTAGCAAGCCCCCTAAACATTCCGGAGAATGATTTCACTCCATGCAGAACTGGCCCTCACATCCAAGGCCATCTTAGCCCCAGTTTCATGGCTTAGGGGTCACTCTACCATCTACCCAGCCTCGCATGCATGCGGGAGAGCTGACTAGGGTCAGGGTTGATGCTTCCTGCCATGGACACGCAGGTTTCCCAGTCTCATCCTACCCCAGCCCAACTCCCTCCCAGAATCCACTCCTCACCCATTAGGAATATCCTAATGACCACATAGATGCTCACTTTGTCCTGATCCACACATGGTCCTCCAGATGGGACTGACATTCTACACTATCCTGCTTTCCATTTGTGTGCACTTAACCCAACTAAAAGGCCAGCGAGGGTGCCCATCTGCACCAGCTCCCAGGCCCTCTTATCTGTCTACTTCTCTGCTCCCAGCTCTCTGCTTCTGTTTCCTTCTGTTTCTCTACTTCTCCCTTTCTCACTGAGTCTCTT